>CM023487.1:62462265-62695287 GCA_013339685.2 Hyalomma asiaticum | reverse complement strand
CAGCTCTGATTATGAGAGACGCCGTAGCGGAGGTCTCTGGAAATTTTGACCACCTGGGGTTCTTTAACGTGCACTGACATGATTAACGAGATATGTACACTGATTCGTTTAGCTACAACCTTATAGATTATTACCTCACTTTATCTCCACAGATGACCACTGTTGAGTCACTTACAGTGTTGTGGCATTTCAAACCCAACTCTCATAGTCCAGTCTGTCTGAACCGATTTTGTCTGGTTTATCTCTTTTGTCGGCCGACGAGTTTTCCTTACAGACGACAAGAATACACTAAAGCCTAGCCTCGTACGGCTTCAAGTTTTAAAAAACTAGTTGTAAACAAACGCCTCCATACAATAAATGAGTGAACTTGCCGATGGGCTGTCATTCGTAAACGCGCTGCACATAGAAGGGTTTCAGTGCAGGAAGCTGAGCTTTCTCTTCCTTGTTCTTCTTTTTCTTTTCTTTATTTTTAACATGCGGTAGATTGCGATGTGCAACCATGAAGGTTCACTAGGGCAGCCCGAGCCAAGGGTGACTGCAAATATCATAACGCTGAAAACAAAAAAAATAATGGGGCGTGCATTTCTTGGGCGGTGACCGCAGCGATGAACATTATATCGTGAATAACATGACAGCATTTATCAGCGCATACAGGATAGGTTGACAGTCGTGTCAGGAAAGTGATTACGCAGTATTCTTGCCAAATTCTCTTGCAGAGTTCATCACTAATGTTAAGCCAAGCTTTATTCATCATATTAATTCTCACGTTGATTCTTATTTTTTACCTACGGTCATGTTCTGTAATTTTTTTGCCAACAAGCTAGGTGGGCAGTGGTCCATGCCTTTTGTAGGTGTGTGGGAAATGACTACCAAAACAACCAAACCATGAACTTTATTGAAGAACACTTTCCTGCTGTGGATTGTGGACAACGACCTTGAAATATAATGCTGTCCCCTCGGTTTTTTCTGTAGGAGAAACAAAAAAAAAAACATCCGTAAACAGTGAGAACACAAATGTCGCCGCATACACAGCACCGGCGGCATGTTTATGTGCAGCGCGGAACAGTAGCGACTCACCTTTCTTGTTCCTAGGAGGCATGAAACGTTGATGTCGCAACGTAAATGTTGCCAAAATACATCAAGCCCTTTTTCTTGTCCCGGTGGTGCCAGGTGTTGATGGTGCACGCTGCCAGATGTTGACACTGCACACTTGTACGTTGATCATCGTCCTACGACCGAGCCACTCTGCCCGACCAACCCGTTAATGGGCACAAAATACCAGTTACTGTAGAGAACAAGCGCTTCAAGGGCACGAACACATCGCACAAAATGCACGTTTGCAAACACCGATGATGAGAGCTCAGCGGGGGCGCACAGGAACCAGATAGAGTAGCTGCCTGTACACTCAAGTATTGCCCCCGTTGTCTAGCGATGCCCTCGTGACCTCGTGATGGTGCTCGCGAAGCAAAGATTCCTTGCAAAACGAAACTGGGGAAAAGCCCACCACAAGGTGGCATACTTACGAAAAGGGTCTATATTAGTACATTTCTTTGCAACTTTAATTGAGCCTGAGATAAATAAGAATAATTTGATTGTTACTTAGCTTGCTTCTGAACTTTGACCTGCCAAATTTCTGTTGCACAAAGGTTTGAAAATTGTTATCGTACCACCAGCACATCCTCTTGCAGTCTGTCTTAAAGAGCTGTGACACCTTTGGACATTTAGTCAAGCTTAGCGGTGCCACTGGACCACTTCAACTTCCACTGCGACCATGCATCACATGGCAAGGTGAACAAACAGCAAAACCCGGGAACGCACAAACCAAATTGCTACGACTGGGGATCACACAGTTCGGAATTACAAATAACATCCAAGCCATCCAAGGCAAAGCAAATTCAAGGAATAGTTATTCCCCATGCAAGATATTCGTTAAAGCCTCCCACTTTCAACTATAATGATCAAAACTTATTTGGAAAATGCGCTGGCACATAAGTAGAAGCAGTACATACTTTCTCGGAAATAGGGCAGTGACCTTAGTGCACCAGAAACTATGGTGGAGGCACTTGCAGTGGCAGGGCTGGTTGCTTGCAGTTGCACAACTCGGTAAACTCTTATTAGCGTCAACTCTGATATCTCGAATTATCAGATATGTCAAATTTTTTTTCCTGGCACAGTGTCAACTACAAGGGTCTTTCACCCGTACCTGTAACGCCACTGCCCAGAGCTTCAGATGTCTCAAAACCTAGACTGTGAAAATGCTGAAAGAAAAGACTGTGCCGAAATGTCTTTTTTTATGCCTTTTTGCCCAGTTTTTGGTATTGCCAAGAAGTGATTTCGTAGCAATGTCTTTTCTGATACACGAAAAGGTGTCATGCTTGGTCAGAGGTCAGAGCCCCGGTCTTGTCATGCTTTCAACGGAATCGGACAGCCAGGAACAGTGGATGATAAGACTGCATAGCATGATGCATCACGCATTGCTACAAAATACTATCCTAGGCCTGCAATTTTGTATTAGCACCTTCAGTTTGATTCTACTTCACTCTCACTTACAGTTGTTGGCCGGCTAATCCAATTGATTATGCAGGTGGAGCTTCACTATGACATCTGACGCTCAGAAAGTGTGTGAGAAAGTGTAGCCTTAGGAAATGCATCACTAAAATTTGCAGCTATGGGGATGCTGCACATCGGCCACGGTGATTTGCCATTAGTGCGGCAACAGGTTTGGTGCGTGCCTTTGTGCCTGAGGAGAGCGCGCTGCCACTTGTAAACATGTCAGCCTTGCACAGCAATGCCTCAGTGCCCATTGACCGAAGGCACCTGTCGTGCGTGGCAGTGGCGATGTTCAGTGGACAGCGCTTTCCTGTGCCATTTGCTCGCGACACGTGGCATAGAGTTTTCTAGAGATACAGATCTTGAGGCCATTGTTGGGCTCACTGCAAATAGCACAAATGATTTTGGAAGCTCGAAATACGTCGTAGACATCAAAGTTCAGGCAGCATGCAAGCCCACTTGAGGAAGCAACTTCAGAAAATTCAATATGGCAGTGCCTTGCCGGTTGCTTGTATACATGGTGTTGCCACCGGCCGCTGTCATACGATCCATCTGTTAAGCAATGACATACATTGTACAGTTCATTTTTGTGGTTGGTGAGTGGTTGGAACAACACACTGTGGACGTACTGCCCTCAGCTGCAAAACTCTGGGGAACTGAGCAAGTACACGAGGTTTTCAGCGCGGCTCGGTTTCAAACGTTGTGTGAACATGCATCTCGATTTATGCTATATGTGCGAGATTTGCTGTTGCCTGTACCCGACTGATGTGTTGGTCGCTGTGTCATGCATAATATTGCAAAAATGATCTACTCCTGGTAAATTGAGCTTTTGTGTGGAAGTCGGTGGTTACCAGTGCCATATTGGAAAGGCATCATGCTGACTTTATGCAGTAATATGCTTATATTTTCATGAATACAGCTATATCAGAATGCCGTTTATCTGGAAATTATTTTCTGTTTTTTACTACTTCGAGTTAGCGTATTACTGTACAGTCGCCGACCGTTTATTCGGACTCGACAGGAACCGCCGAAAAGTCCGAATAATCGAGAGTCCGAAAAAAAGGGATTCGCCAGAAAAAAAGTACTTTTATGGTCCCAGTGGACGGAAAAAATTGTCAATGCGCGACTGTACAGGTGCATGTTTACGCGCGACCACGTCAGCCTGTATTTCCGACAGTGTCTGGCTATCGCTATAGGCAGAGAGGAGCGTCGTCAAGGCCTGCGCCAAGTCCGCCCTCGATGGCTGTGGCGTGGGCGGTGCGTCGTCGTCAGAGTCGCTGTCCACTTGCGGCGGCTCGAGAACCTGACGGACGATCTCCTCATCATCCAACTCAGCACAGGGCCGGACGGCACTGTCAAAATCAACAAACTGTTCAAACGTAACGGCGTTTGAACAAACTATTCAAACGCACTACGCGACGACTGGATGAGATCGAACAAGCAAAGCAGGCCTAACACACAGAGCAAAAGAGCGAGACTTCAAATATAGCTGTTGACAAGGCCTAGGTCAAGTAACAACTGACAGCCCAAATGCCGAGCACAGAGTTCCAAGCACAGTGGCTTGGCTTGGCCTGGCCTGCTGTTCGGCCGCGGTATACAGCCAATGGATACCGGACTGGCTAAATCCGAAGCACGACAACCAGTACGTGCAGCCAACAAAAGTAAGCCTTCGAGATCGGCAACTGTAACTTGCAGAAGCTGTGTGGATTTAGACACCAGTAATCCAACCATAGCAAGCGCGCCCTTTCAGTACTGGCAACCTAGCAAAATGTAAACATCGCGGCCAGCTTGTCACGACCGTATCGTGGCGTTTAACGTCGATTCTGACCAAGCCGCCGGAGTCCGAAAAATCGAACGGCGCGCTGTAGGACGTCCGAATTATTACCGGTAGTGGTTATACATTACTTCAATGGGACGAGTGGCGGTGCCGCGAAGGTGTCCGAATAAACGAGCATGTCCGAATTTTCAGCGTCCGAATAAACGGTCGGCGACTGTATTTGAAGGCTTGGTTTTGAATGTTCTTGTGTCATTCGTGCCATCCGAGTGGTTTGCCGTACCGTCACCCACCCACCTTATTTTGCAGGTTCCGGGTGCTGTACACAGTCATCCTGAGGAAGAATAACTTGGTCCTTGACATCAACGTGACCAATACAGGTAAGGCCTTTCCGAGTATGATTTTCAAAGGACTGCAGGTTGTCAAATGCCCTTGGGTCCCTTTCTTGCTTTTCTTTCTATTAAACTATGGAATGTAGACAGCTAAGCCCTTGTTTTTCTGATATCTGTGCCTTTATAGAGCAATTTTCACCAGTGCAAGCTGTTTTGGGTTCATTACAGCGGCTAATTTTAGTGGTAACGGTGTCTAATACTGCCTGTAATCACTGTTGCTCACAATGAGAAAGAGACACTCTGTGCCTATGCATAAATTAAACCTAGCTCAAGAGAGCAGTGCCACCCAACTCGACTCTCACCGCTTGGTTGGACATCTTGTGTTATTAGCTCTGGTAGTTACAGTGGTGTTTCAAGGCACTCTATGTTTCTCAGTCGTTGGCTGTGGTTTCGTCAATGAATACAAGAAAAATGAAGAGGAAGAAGACAGTAAAAGAAAAGGACGAAGAGCAGGTGGTGGAAGAGGATTAGAATTAAAGACTGAAAAGAGGGGGAGGAACAAAGTGAACACAGAGAAGAAGAGAAATAGGACAGTGACAAAGAAAAGAAAGCAGATGAAGAAAGAAGAAGCAAGATGAACAGGAAGAATCTGAGGAGGAGAAATAAGACGACAAGGAGCATGATGACTATGAAGAAGATGAGGAAGAGGAAATCAACTGAGAAGAATAAGGTAGAGATTGCAAGGAGATGACGAGGAAAAAGAAGGAGCTGATGACAATGAAGAGGGAGAAGCAGAAAAAGATTAATACAGAAGAGGAGGAGGAGGCCAAAATAGCGATTTTCAAAAAGAAGTTGCGTTTTCAAGTTCGAGTTGTTCAGGATTGCTGGTTTACTAATGCATATTTCCACCAAGTTTGGTGGTTATCTCAGCTGCAGAAAAGATTGAAACTAATATCTTTCACGAGCATGTGGATCACCATTGCCTCTGCAGGCGTCTTTGAATGCTCTTTTCAAGATATTGTGGTCAAGGAACTGAAAGAGAAGTGAATTCCGACATCAGAAAGCTCACTTTTTCCACGCTTTAGATGTGCTCCTTCCCTCGACAGTACACCAGAGCATTGATGGGAAAGCAAAAAGGTACATATATCCTTTGCCCTGGCAAGGCTGAGTGGTGAACATTCCAAAACAGGCTGGCAGGAGCACATTACAGGACAATCTAACCTTTGATTTTGCACAATTCGGAGTTGCACTGGACTTGGTTCTGTTCAATGCTGGCACTCTATCTAGGTTTTGTTTCTCCTTAGACTTTACTGCCATCAATGGGCGGTAGGTGGTCTGACCTGGAGAGACCCGTGAGAGTATGCACTCTTTCTTTCAGCTCGAATGGGGAAATAAAGACAAGAACGTTTGAAGCAACTGCCGTGGAACAGCATCTTTTTGAAGAAGGTGGTCCCACCTATGCATCTTGGCACTTTGAGTAAATTGTTTAGCTGTAAAGCTGTTTAGCATGACTCTCAAGTCTGAGAGCTCGGGGTTTTTTTTTTTTTTCTTTCCTTCTTTTCAGTTCGCACTTTTTGACAAAATAACACCGTTAGAAAAACTATCTTTTTCAAAGTTGACCTGCCAAGATCACGTTTTTGAATCCAAATAAAATTGTTGGAATTGCAAAGCTCCATGCTGGAGAAAAGGGCCCTGGATCATGAAGTCTAGACCCTTACAAGATTGCTTCTTGGACTACTCTTTTGGAGTGCTGCATTTTTCTTCTGTTTTTTTTTTATTTAAGGGACAAGCTTGTGGGCGTGCACTAGGGCAATAAATTAGCATTCGTGGGAATGTTTTGCAGCAGGTTCAGCCCCTTATCTTTGCAGTATATCTTAAAGAAATCTTCAAGGAAATATCTCAAAAACATTCAAATCGATTTGCACTCAAACTTTAGTACTCAAGTTCACTTCATCCACTAAGCTTTCCTGTTCACACAGCTCTTAATTTTTTTTTCAAATTGGCATTTTCCAAAAAGAATATAACACACTTCATGATTTCATAAAAGCTTGGTGCAAAATGTATTTCAATCTGCATTTCTATCATCTCTGCCTATTGGAACTCTCAGCAAACTAAACACAATCTGTGTTCATAGTACAGGCCTGTAGAATTCCTTGTGCACTTCATTTCCATGTACCATTAATATAAGGACAGTTTCTTTAGCTCCTCTTGCTTCCTTTAAAGGGACTGTCTACCGTCCTTCATGGCTCTTCCGTTTTTTTGGCTGAATAGAAGGCGTGCCTTTCGAAGTGTCCCAGCGTGCAGTGGTTTCTCCAGAAACCGAGTAGAAATTATTAAAACAGGATTTTTTCATATACAGTGTCGCTCTTTTTCTACGTGTACAGACACGGACAACAACGGTTAGTGCGCTTGATGCGTCGTCGCCTCCCTGGCGGCCCTCTCGGGCGCAGGAGGCATTTTTCCAACAGGCACCGGTTCCAAGGACGACATTGCAGAGGTGATCAGGAGGAGAGGCGAGAGAAAGTCTGCGCACTGGGGTGCGCTTGTCATGCAGCGCCGGATGCATGGAAAGCACAGTACTACACCCTTGTACAGGTCCGAAGGCAGCGCCACTTTTGCCACCCCGAAGGCAACGAAAAGAAGAATGAATTGCTCTTGCATGCTATAGAAAGGAGTCTCATAGGGTGAAGTACACTTGTAAGACATACATCATTCTTTTTCTGCAGGATATGTATGCCTGTGTGAGCTGGTTCTCGTATATGTACTTGGAAATCGGTAAACACGCTGTTCGGTGTCACTAGCGGCGTTTTTTGCACCAGTTTCAGAGCAAAATTAAAAGCATAATTCCTTTTTTTGTGGGTTAAAAGCTGCTCATTCCCGTAAATGTGATGCACAATCTCCCCATTTTTACCACAACGTAAAAGAGCTTTCCGAGCAGTAGAACAGTCCCTTTAACAATCACAGCAGGCAGCATACATGCTCCCACTTGGCTGCTGTTGCAGGCGATGCGGAGTTCTCCTTCACAATCCTGCTCCACACGTACCTGAGGCTTAGCGACGTGAACCAGTTCTCCATATCTGGCCTCCGGGGCTGCCCTTATGTCGACAAGGTGAGTGCCTGTCTTGAGCATGCGCTGAAAAAGATGCTACCGTGTCAAGTTGGGATGCAAAATTGCACAATGCAGCACTTCTAGAACATAAACATGATCAGCTTTCATGGAGCAATCCTGGGGAGCCTTGCCGTGGCACAGTAATATTTTTTTTTGTTTATTTGCATACGCCGCGGACTGTGGTAGAGCTGTTGCAGGAGTGGGAACAGCAAGTGAACATGGAGAAGGGAAGATGAGCAAAAGCTAATAATTTAACAAGCATAATGAATAAACGCAAGTGTGGGCAAACCTACAGAAAGGAGAAACATTGGAAGGTAAACCAGTCTGTGCAACGCTTTTGTTGTTACTTTGTGCTGTGCTGAAGGCAGTTCAAGCTCATGTGTTTGTGCCTTCATGCTTTTGAATGGCACATGTTCATCAGGTTCTTGTTCCAAGTTGCACCAGACGTACAGTGCAGTTGAAGATTGAAGATGGGAACGTGGTGGTTAAGAGCAGTATTTTTATTGTGTTGCCACCCTTTGTTTCAAAGTGGCATCCTCTGTGGTACGAATGTGTGCTTTGTGTAATAGTGAAAGGAAATGGGGCGAGTTTGACATTTCAACCTCTGCGACTGCAGACATTGTCGAACTGAGCTAAGGTGACAGAATTAAAGGGACTGTAAAGGCAAATATCAAGTTGAGAAAGATAGAACAACGAGGTTAGTGTTATAACCAGTTTGCTGCTCCTGCCAAGAACAGAAAAGTTATAAGTGAGAAAACGATGAAATTGAGAAAATGGAGTGGTGCCCTCTGTCCCGCCATGCGGGCACCTTTTCAAATGATGTCAGCTCATCTGTCTTGAATACTTGACTATTGCACGGGGTTATAAATGGAAAATTAATTAAATAAGCTTTGACATTCAATCAGCATGCAGTTGCCACAGTTGCAGCTGCATATTACAACCGTGGAGCTCACAGCACCATAGCGCTTGGACTCGAGATCGTTTGAACGGCGGCACCAGAGACTTTCTGTGACAGCTTTTTATGCAAAAAAAATCGTTTACTTGCACATAGAAAGGAGTGCTCCATTTAAGCAGTTTTCCTTAAGGTCATTTGTGTGCTGTGTAGGCCCCTTTGTTACAATGTAAAAGACATGCTTTTTTGAGCAAGCATCACCTTTGGCAAATGAGTTCTGTGGAAACCTGCTAGGGGGATTAATATTTATGAAAGGGAATATTAACATCCATCCGTTTTGTAGCACAAAGCTACAGGGAAATCCATATGGATTTCTTAGTAATGAAAGCTTCCTAGTTGCCATAAATTTGTCCTGGTCGGAACCAACACCCAGAACCAACACCTCACCGGGGCACTCGCTCGAGCACCGGACCATGACGAATTTTTTGGGGACTAGGAAGCTTTCATTTCTGAGGAATCCGTACGGATTTCCTTCTAGCTTTGTGCTACAAATGTGTGGATGCTAATTTTACCGTTCACCTTTGCGAGAAGCTCTTGCAGGTTCCTAGGTTCCTAGATAGCTTGGATTGTTGAGGAACAAGTGAGTGTCAATTACTTTTCTCTTGTGGTGAGATCAGCTTACCTTTTTGTGGCAATCAGAATTGTTTTTCATGCAAGAAGTGGGCATATTTCCCCATAACATCCTTAATGTTTGCTACCCTTAAAGGGTGGATATACCACGCGGTGTCTGAACTCCTTTCGGAGTGTGACGTCTGCAAAATGCAGACCAAGGAGAATGCAAATGTTGACTCAAGGACTGGTTACCAACTGAAAGTCAGCACAGTGGCAAAATGTAACCACTCTGTGATTCGTTAGTTCCTAACTAATATGCTACTACATATTGCTCCTATTCCTATCACCACTTGCTGCGGACCTGCATTTCCCTGCCATGAATACCCACTCTAGCGTGCACGGGCCAAAAGAGTT
Source organism: Hyalomma asiaticum (assembly GCA_013339685.2). NCBI lineage: Eukaryota > Metazoa > Arthropoda > Arachnida > Ixodida > Ixodidae > Hyalomma > Hyalomma asiaticum. Next base: position 62,685,604 of record CM023487.1, on the reverse strand, counting down.
GGACCAACCATGCACTGTAACGAACACAACACCACTGATTTATTGTCATCACGAATGCCTCTGAACTGCTTCAGTGACTTCCAGTCCACTACTAACAGAGAGTAGCGCTACTGTCTGAGGACATCACCCTCCAACCCCCTACCTTCCTGTCACTCGGCGCAAGGTGACCTTGGGACGCCCTCTTACCATTGCTGTCCCACTAGTCTCCAGCTCCCATTTTTACATCGGATTGGTTCAGAGTTGAGTCTGCGCCATGCAAAGTGGACCTGATCTTGGCCTTGACCCAATTTTGCACTCATGCCACTCTTGTCTTCATCCCACTGCTACATCATAGGGATTATGTGAAGGCCGATGTGTGATAATGTGTAGAAAAGGGTTTAGCTTGAAGTTGCGAGTTACATCCCCACAGCCGTGGCTGCGTTTCCATAGCGCGAAATGCATAGGAGGAAAGAAGTGCATGTGTGTATGGTGAAAGATCACGCACGGTCAGTAGATAACGGTGAAAGGTGGCGTGATTAACATAACTGACACTACTAACGTACCCTTGCCAATTAAGTCACGAACGACAATAAATCAACAGTGCCGCTGTTCCGATGGTTTTAACAGTGTAAAACTATCTTGCATTTTTTTTTTCCCCCACACTTGTTCACGTCTCACTTCATATTGTTGAAGGGCTCCAGTGGTTACAGTGCTTGACTGCCGACCTGAAAGGCGCAGGTTCAATGCTGGCCACGACAGACAAAAAAACGATTGAGGCACGTGTACTGTGCGTTGTCAGTGCACGTTAGAGGACCCTAGATCGCCGAAGTTTTTGGAACCCTCTGCTGCAGCATCTCTCATAACGATGTTGTCATTTGGCTGATAGAACCCAATCCCTTATGATTATTACTAGCTGCTGTACTTAAGGATGCCCTGATTAAGTGTGCATTTGTGTAACACAGGTGAAACAGGGAGAGAAGAGCTTGGAATGTGAAGATCAAGTCCACATCAAGGGTGCCACCGACAGGTAGGTTGTTGTTTTGCTCTGTTCCATGTTTGTGTTGGTGGGCAGTAAAGGCAGCCATTGAACCATTACGGAGCCTCCTCTGTTCTTCTTCACTCGAGAAGCGTAGATCAAGCTGTGTGTTTTCCAGTTGGCCACGTACGCTTATTTTCTAATCAGGCGGCGCTCCTAGAAACAAGCCTTCAAATAAGAGAAGCTTGCTGCAATATTTGAGGTTGCATGCAGGTTACGACTTCCATCCTTTTGCACGTGTAAGCAAAATTGCAGAGATCACGTGATGCAATTAACAGGCTGCAATGTAACCCCCTCCTTGCCTTCTGATGTGAAAGGCTTCTGTTACATCTTGTACAAGCTGTTGTGTCTGTGGTGTGAAAAATGCGTGTCCTTCGAAGCCTTGCACGTTTATTTCTTAGTCCTTGTTTCTTTGGCATCTGTGTAATGGAATGGAATGGAAAAACTTTATTTTTTTGGAATGGATAAAATGAAACAAATACCTACCAGCATGCTCGTTTTGGATGTCAGAATTATTTTTATTTCAACACTACAATCCAAAGAGTACAGATGGACTAAAAGCCACTAAATGACATTACGAGGTCCACAGTGCCTTAAATGTGACACCAGCAGAGTGAAATTCAAGAAAACAAACCTAGAGCAAGAAACATTTTAACATTATACTTCATGTTGCATAAAATGTCAGATGTAACTGCATGTCATGCAAATATTACGCAAAAGATGTGTATCCTGAAATGTAGCACAGTTCGAAGTAGTGAAATTGTTTTAACACACACTTTAGCATGAATGCAAGTCACAATAAGCACAAAACATAGTAGTTGCCTATTAATGAAAGGTGGTATAAGCAGTCATAACAGCAAGAGAAAATTGGAGTTTCGTGAATACCCCCACCCATTATATTTGTAAGATCCCTATTTGTGAAGCTGTAGAAGAGGAAAAGAAACTAACACAAAGTAATATACATTGTTCAAATACTTTGGCAATAAGTAATGCATTTGTTTTTCCACACCGCCTTGCAGGGCCTAAGAAGTCACAATAATGAGATATTGACTGTACTGTGTGTATAGTGAGGTTTTAAAAAAGATGAGGGGGACGCTTAAGCTTCGGCCTTAAGAGTGGATAGCGGAACACAATAACATTATAGTGCCCCATTCGCATAGCGTCCTGATTGTCTTGCCAAGCTCTTGAGTCACATAACTGTGTACTTGTCAGGGTACAACATTATTAGTTCACACTCTGCCTCTGTCTTGCGTGGCCTCCCTTGGGGTCGGGTACAAGTTTACGTGCATGCCCGGTCAGTACTTGCCAATGAGGAATGCTCCGTAATGCACCCAGCACCAGAACATGCCACCAAATCCATCACAACAGTGTCAAGAGCAAGAGGGCACTGGAATACATTTTGCCTTGCCGCTGACATGGAAGCTCCTTCTGTCGGCATTCGCGAGCAATGCGAGGTTTTCAGGCCTACGCAAATGTAACGCCCACAAGCTCCACGTTGGTGCCTTCTCTATAGAGTGCTGGAATTGTTGGAGTTTCGTCCTAACATAGTGACAGTCGGAGCTGTCATGCACGCAAGTACTAGCGAAATCGCAGTTTATGATTTTTCTTTTTAAGGGATTTTACTTGGAGAAATGAATTTTGTTCACTGAAATACCTGCGCCGTGGTAGAGGGCTTGCGGGGTGTGTCGCTGGTGGCAACGGCTGTAATAGTAGTGGTAACTCGAAATGATTTTTTTTCTGCCGGACGCCTACACCGGCACCGGATTTCCTGCGACACGACCTCCTTCACACTGTCACATTAGAACTGATGGCACAGGTTGTAACGGTATCCCTCACCGTCTGCGCAGGGTCTACAGCAAGACAAGCGACACCCACACGTGTAGCATGGCAGGCAGGGCCTGGGTCATCGTGAAAAAGACCGAAAACTTCCCAGACACGGGTCAGTTTCAGGAGGCAGAGCTTTTTCTCTTTTCTGACGTGACTTCGTATACTCTTTTAAAACTGCCGTTGTCTGTGATCTTAAGATGTGAAATGCATAAAATGCATTTGCGGTTTTCCTACTGAACTGTACAATATGTTTCTGCTTGGTACATGGACTACATCAGAATTAATTGGAACTGCAGTTTCTCTTGGCCCTTCGAGTTACGTATGACAATGGTTCTGACGGAGCCTCATCAAGTTATTGCTTCTGAATTTCTGGTTTAACAAAGACATTTGTAAACGTTACTGAAATGAGATTTTATCGCAGTGGTCTATTATATTAATATTCCTGCGGCATTTTAGTGTGAGAAGGATCCTTGTGCAACTATTCTTTGCATTCGGTTTGAAGTTTTGATATAACGGATTTAATCGCTGGTTCAGTTAATTTAATTGTGGTCTAACTGTGTCATTGTTATTTTTAATTGACTTGATAGCTGAACTAGCATTTAGTTGTGGACGGCGAGGTGAAATTCTTCAGCAATACGCAGAAAGCTGCGTTAATTCTGCTCGTTTGTACAAAACATAATTATCTGTTTCTGGTGGCATCAGTACTACACTGTTGTTATCAAGTACAGCAGACAACCTTACCAACTTAAATTGATCGTGAAAGCATGTTCCTCTTATCAGAATTTCATTCCGTCAGGAGTGCCCAAAAAAGGAAGTGGCAAGATGACTGGCACATCAACATATATAGCTTATACTTGAAACAATAAATGCAAGCTAATATTAAAAACAGTACTTATATTGTCTCTGCATGTAGAAAATGCTGGATTCAGGCATTCTTTTGTTGTTTTAGCCACTGGGCAATGGTGTTTTGCTGTAGTACAAGTTAGCTTGCCAATATAAATTAAGACGTTTCATATGAAAACTGTCCGCATGATTTTGTCTGGACATTATTGGTCTGGCAACCCTCAAGAATTTATCATGGTTCCAGCACATCCGATCACGTCATATTTTATCAGGACCGTAACTAACTGGCTTCCACCAGTCTGCCAGAACTCCGAAAATAAGAAAGGCCCATCCATTGTTGGTGGTAGCTACACAAGTTTATCTAAGCCATAAAGCAGCTAATTTTGTTTGTAATAAAGGGACTGACCACCATATTTTATGGTACATGTGTTCTTTATTCCAACGGAAAGCTTACCAATCAGAGTGCCTAGTCACGCAGTGACAACGGGGGAAGCGCAGTGAACCATTTCTTTATGAGAATTTTTTGCCTATGGAGTCTTACATGCAACATATGTTGCAAACAGTGGCCGACAGCAGACTGTTGTGTTCGTGCCAGTCTATGTCTCCACAGAGTGCATGCGCGCTACGCCTGGGAGCCACTGAGCGCATGCGCTGAGGTTAAAAACAGGTTTTTGGCTGCCGCGAAGGCTGCGCTGCTCCTCGGCATGGACTACTTTTACTGCGGAGAAAGCAAATAGTAGGACGGAGATGCGTTTTTATGTGCCAACTGCAACTTTGAGACCGAGTTACGGTGGTATGAACAGAAGGCGATGTACGGCGATTCAAAGACTCCAAATAGCAGTACCAAGGCGTCTCCACCAGGCTACGCCCCTTGGCACTTGATGCAGTTTTTAAAGGGCCACTAAACAGGCTCCTACTTTTTTTTTAAGCTGCCCAAACAAGCTAACTCAATCATAGAGACGGTTGCGGCGATCACATTCTGCAAATATGACAGTGCTGCGCGCCACACAGACGCCGTATTTCAAAAAACAATTACCACGTCTCTTTCCTGCGATTGACCAGTCACGCTCGCATCCTAGTTGTCGTCACGTTCTACCGCGAACAACCTTGCGCAGTTGTAGCTCGTTGATTGGACGAAACCAGGTCTATGTCAGATCCTGTGGCCATCCCACCGGCGTGAGCGCAGGAGCAACCGGAACTGCAGCGCAAGCGTCAATGACGTCAATTGCTCCCGTCATGTCTCGTGTCAAAAGTGGGCGGAGTCTGGACGCCGCGCCGCGCCAACCCTCTCCTCGGCAGAGAAGGGTGGGGAGGCCGACCGAGACAACGAAACTGACGCAAGCGGCCACTTAAACCCGTGTAACTTCTTTATTATTGCACCTATTCGCAAAACTCTTGCGGGAGCATGTTCACATCGCACAGGAGCGCAGTTATATCTTTAAAACAAATTTTGGACCTCGGGTTGTTTAGGGGCCCTTTAAGCTCAATTTAAAAATACAAATCCTGTTCAAATCGCAAAAATGGTGCTCGATTCCATCACTATAATTCGAGTTCTTTCGAAATGCACAAAGATCCGTTCACACGTTCTGGCCAGTTGTCGGTCCCTTTAAGCAGATTTTCCTTGCATTGAGTCCATGAAAATCAAATCAGTGTTACCACATGTCCACTATATTGAAGAGTTTGTCTCAACAGCATTTGTCTTAACGGGAATTTGCTGCATGTCGGAATTATTAGTTCATGGCTAGAGGTAGAATGAAAATACTGTGGAGAAAGCGTGAAGAGAAAACAGAATAAAAGGGACTCGTTTTTCCTTCTATACTTTTATTTATACATGCCTCTGTCCTGTCTGTCACGATGCCTGGCGAACTTGCAATTTCAGTTCTCTGGAACCCGTGGGTCAGCGGGGCTGCTTCCATGGCAGACTTTGGCGATGACGAGTACATGAAGATGGTCTGTGTCGAGCCTGGATACGTGTCCGAGCCAAAGAAGCTGACTGCCAAGGAGACCTTCGAGGCATCGGTCACCATGGAGGCAGTGGAGTAACACCACCTGCTACGAGGACATTCTGGTTCCGTTGTATTGGAGATGTGATAGCTTTCGATATCTGATTATTAGTTTATTTATGAAGGTATATTGAAATTTTAGAGCAAGCAAATATACAAGTTTATGTTATTTTTGGTTGGTGTTTAATCATTGTTGGTTTATTGGTCAGGTCTGGTTACTGTGTGTTAGATATTTGCATGAACTTTTCTGCTTGCTTTATTTAATGGTACTTTTATTTATGTTGATGGCCACATCGCTTAAACTTTCTGGCATGTATACTGCTAGATAAATGTTCCTTAGTGGAGATACACATATACTAATATTACAATGCGGTGCATCAATTGTAATTGTGCTTTAACGATTGCTACTTGCCATATTAGTGGTTGACACAGATAATTGAACGATTGGTGATTAAAAGTTAACTGGGTTTATTGATCATGAAATCTGATTATATCAGATCATCTGTGGGCTCATCTTTAAGCTTTTAATGTACGTTGTCACATGCTGTTCTCTCTTGCCCTGCAAGCCAGTCACTTTTGGTTTTTCTCCAGCTTTAATACAAGTGCCATTAGTGCCTCACCTAATACGACAGCGCCTACAACCTATTGCATCGTCGCAGTTGTTTGTGGTGTAGTCTTTGCGCCATCTCAGCAGTCTCCTTCGACGTGATGAATGAGCTCTTCAGAAATGCGTCATTTCATTTCAGTTTTGCAGTAGTTCGACGCATGTGTCATTTTGCTTCAGTGGCTTGACGGAGTCCATGGTTGTCTCTCCATGTGTAGCTTGCGATTACATCCCACTTAAGTTGGGTGGTGCATGGACATGCTTTAGCTGTCTGGTCGGAGCGAGCCTCTTTTCTGGAGATGGCATGCATTTACTTCTTCACTGTTCTGATCACGTAACTTCACTGTTCTGACCGTCAAATATTGACGTAGACTTTGTTGGTATTGTGTCTTTAATGCCCGCTCACTTGCGGTACATCTGGTGAGTTGGATAGCCGCTGCTTGGCAGCAGTTACACAGCACAGAGGCGAGTCCGCACAGTTACGCTATCACCTAGTTTCCCACTGAGGGATAGTCACGGTCGCCAGCGGTCTGCTCCTGCACCAGGGTTGCCTACCACACACACAAGGCTGCTGACACAACAGTTGGTCCAATAGCTTCGTGATACCAGACATCGTTAACCACATTGAAAGATGGTGGCTTAAGTTTAGTTTTGTTCATGCACTGGAATACTTGCTAGTATTCAGTTAGCATGGGTAGTGCTTCTTTTTGTTTAGCTTGTTCTTGGTGTTGTGGTTCTGTTGGTGCCGACACTTCGTTAGTGGTTCGACGGGGCACACGATTACGCATCAGCATCAGAAGCGGCTACTTGCTGATGCTGATGTACATCTGTACATCAGCATCTATCTGCTGATGCATCAGCATGTACATCTATCTGCTGATGTACAGAAGATACTTGCTGATGCCTTACAGGCATCAGCAAGTATCTTTTCGGTGGACTTCAAGTTAACATTGCACTTTGCCTGAGTGTCTGAGCACGGAAACGTGTGGTGCAGCAGGCGAGAATGATACCGCATTTGCAAATTCTTCATGATAACCCTGATGGGTAGGCTTGAGAATGCTCGTTGTATTCAGCAGCAGGTACTCTAGTTCAGTGGCTTTCAGACAGCTGATCGTCACATGGGCAGTGCAGTCCACAAACAAAAGTACCCTGCATTTCTGCTACCCAAACTTTCAGTCTGATTTTAATGCGTACTCTTTAAACAACTTCTGTGTGATCCACACCTTGGTATTGGCTTCACACCAGGGAAGCAGAGTTCCTTTCCCCAGCAGTGATGGTCAAATAAACAAAACTGATGTGCATAAGCAATATGAAACACAAGTTAGGACATAACTTTGCAAAGGTACATTAAAGGCACAATATGGTCTCACTAATCTACAACCTCCTGATGCGTTAGAGCCCAGAGTGTCAACACAGATGCCGTACGGAGCCCGCCATCCTACCAAGGCGTGGCTATGGTCCAGGTTGACTTGTCCCTGATCAATAGAGTCGGGCCCGTTTATGAGAAAGCTGAGCACCGCGCGGCAACAATTCATTATATGTTAAAGTTTGTAGCAAGTGGAACACAGCTGAAAACGAAGTTGCAAGTCAGAGCAGCAGATTCATTTATTTGCAGAAAGAGCTGTCATGCTCGTCTGTTTTTGCAGTACAGGTCCAGTGAGGGCAGTCTTCTGTCAGTTAAAGCAGCAGCATGATCCTCACAGGGACTTTTGGCATAGACAGGTTGTCCATGGTTCCTTATGTAGCCCATTGCTACAGGTGGTCTTATAGGCGCTGGCTCTGAAGTTCCATCATTGTCATATTCCCCTGCGCTGTAGTTGACAAGCAGCTTACAGTGTGAGACTCAGGCTGGAGCAACTCATTTTATTCCAATGCACATGAATATGTACATTACACGCCCTGCCACGGTGGTCTAGTGGCTACGGTACTCGGCTGCTGATCCGCGGGTCGCGGGATTGAATCCCGGCTGCGGCGGCTGCATTTCGATGGAGGCGAATGTTGAGGCCCGTGTGCTGTGCGATGTCAGTGCACGTTAAAGAACCCCAGGTGGTCGAAATTTCCGGAGCCCTCCACTACGGCGTCTCTCATAATCAGAGCTGGTTTTGGGACGTTAAACGCCACAAAACAACAAATAATCGTCAGCGGTATCTTGCGCCGACCTTTTCAGGTCGTTCTTGCTCTGAGGCGCTAGCACAGCGCTATGTGTTCCCACACGACGACGTCCTGCAATACCAGGACGTCGTTGGGACGTCCTGGTCTTGCAGTCGCTACGGCGTTGCGACGCTGGTCGTCTTGCACGCTGTGCTATATAGTGGTGGCTGCTCACCGATGCTCGCGTTCCTCAGCGCGTTCGCATTGGTGCTCTGGCGACTTCATCATTACCGGGCTTCGACACTGGATTAGTGGCGAATTCCTCACATGCAGGCTGGCACGTACACCTACAAGGGCCTTGTTGACCTTGTAATTTCAATTCACGATATGGCTTGAGGTCGATTTTTCTTGCCCCTAGAACTACATTGTATTCACTCATCTACTTATTAACTGAAAGAATGCAATACCAGAAGTTGAGCCGGCACAGAAGTAACGGTAGGAAGGCTCTCTTTCGGGGTCGGAAGCTTGCGTGGACGAGCGGCTCACGGCGGGGTCCGTGCGTACACGACTCTGCGGGTCTCGCGCATGGGCCCTCGTGTCACGGAGAAAGAAGTATTTGAGGAGAGGAAACTGCTATGCCACGGCATCGAAAGGCGGCGGCCCGTTAATGTAATGCTTGGGCGAGGAGGAAGTTGAGTTTTCTCCGCATTCACGACAGATGACGCTTTCGGCCTGTTCCCATCGCTTACATGCCACCCTATGGACGCGACGCATAATTATTGGGTTACCGTCTCATATATATTGCAAATTTTCTTAGTTTTCACTCCGTAGCGTCAATAAATAGGGGTGGCGGACATTTTAGCTGCGGTTAGGAATAAATCCTGAATTAATTACGTGCCATACAGTTCTTGGAGCGAGCTGCTTGCACTCACTCCAGAGCAGACGACGCATGAAGCTGGAAGTCATTCGCTGGCGTGTTGTGAGCACGCATGTGTAAATGGCCTTGGAAAGAAAGGGCGTGAGACCTGCCGCGTATTCTTTATCATCTGCAGACTCTAGAACTCTCATGGGGCTTCCGCAGCGGGACGTCGCGCCGCCGCAGCTGATCGCTGAGGCCACGGCGCGATGCGCGCGTTTCTCTTTTCGCCCGACGGAGGGCGCGTAGGTGCCGTGCCCTACGGCGTGACCTTACCGGGCCTACGGGGCCGTCTGAGCGAGCATTGTTTCCCGTGCCTCGTGGTGAGCAGGACGTCGGCGATGCCGCATTTGATGTACTGTGTGTGTGTTGTATGTTGTTTTGTGTATTGTATTGACATTGTATAAGGCTATTTAACGTATCACCAAATGATGTATTGCATTCGGCTGGGGATATCGTCGTTTGTAAAAGCAGTAATAAATGTACATGCGTTTGGTTGCCCGGCGGCGTGACTGTCCGTGTGAGCGTAGCGAACATTACGAGACCCCACAACCCCTGGGCACTGTTTTCTGAACCGAATGGTTTTACTCCAGCGTCTACAACGTGCGTATGCCTATAGCTGTTGGTTTAAAATTTTATTCGTTTTCTTTAGCTATTAAGCACTTGTGCTTAATCATACAGATTACAACTTTCGGGCTTATATCCACACTATATTATAATCTTGCTCCTCACTCACTTCACCGGTTCGTTATCAATTTATTCCGGATGTGTGTATAGGACTGGTCAACCCGTCTGGCTTGCGCATTCTCTTCGTTGTTCCGACCTACTTGTGCAATCCTAGAGGTCGTCCACTCCGTCAGTCATTAGCAACCTTCTAAAGTGCTTACAAAGCTCACCGCTTCCACAAAAGTCTAGGTAAGAGCTTGGACGTACGACCACAACTTCTCTGCAACTTCCTGTCTTTTGCGATCTAACCATAGAGCCGCTAAGCGACTTGTGTGCTTTTCCCGCGTGTGAAGTTTCATCAGACTTTGTCTCTGACCCCCTTTCTGCCATAAGAATCGAGGCGTTTTCTTGTGCCCGTGCTGCTGACCTTAATTTTGCCAACCATTTTATCATAATGCGTGTCAACTTATTTTCCTAGCCTAACAAAAGCATTTCCGAGAGTATTTTTTCATGACTTGAGCTTAGTGTTCAGACTTAACTGTGCGAGATGACCTTGCGTTAATTTATCGATATATTGATACTTTGTACCTATTGTAAAACTAACACGAGTCCTCTTGTCGAACTTCCCTCTTACAAACTTCTCATACGGAAAATCATTACACCGATATTTTGGTGACGTGATCTAGTGGTAGTAATCGTGGATGTGGAAGCCTCCTTTCGCGCCACTACCTTGTGAGAAACATTCTTGTAGTGTTTAACCACAGAGGATAATGAAAGTGGGCCACAAATTTGTATAACTTGTTACCGTAGTCATGATGCGGGGAAAAGGGGTCCAAAAGATAGTAATTTAATACATTTATTGTTGGTCTGGTAATACTAATAAATTAGCGGGTTTCCAGTAACAGCCAGAAACTAAGCCCTGCTACAGCAAGACAATGGGAGTTACTTTTCAGCTCTGTAGTAAGGTGTTATATACTTGAATAAAGATTTCTTAGCTTCTTTGAGTATGTCGCATCACTTCTCTACGTGTTTAACCCTAGTCACATTGTTACTATATAACGAATTATTTAATTGATTTTATTAGCTTTTTATGAACTGTTGTCATAGATTTAATGTACCTATTCAGACTATGCCGTTCGTACAAATGTAGCTATAGGCTGATATTTCATTTTCAGGTATAGTTTGACGAGGCTCAAAGGAAACATAATATATAATATGCTCCGCTCATAATTTGCAGAGTTTTTCTAAAGAGCATCGCACGACCGCCAGCCGGTCGGCATGTCGACACCCTTATGACCGCACGGAACGGCAAACTAAGAAAGTGCTAGACAATGTTGTTTGGAACTATTTTATTGTTGCTATGCGTTGCTTTATTCAATTTTCCATTAATTTTTCGCCTGTATTGCTTTGCTGAACGCTTCATGGCCCTGTCAAGCTCTTGCAAGATGTCTCTGCAAAACGCAGAACGAATAATAAAATGAGTAATCATCATTGATGTTACTATTATTTGGCACTTTATTTGCTTTGCGATTCCTCCAGCTGAAGTAAGGAAATGACATATTGCGCAAGGTGCCCGCTTGCATGCTATGTGACAAGCCTCAAGAATATCGCACTTATGCTTTCCCGCCCCTCTACCAAGTATACTAACATTGGAAAATAGCGAGACTCAACCACGCAGTTGACAATGACGGGACAGATTAGCCCCGTCTGAAGAGTTCAATGAGCAGTCGTACTTGCGCAGCCTGGCATTAAGACATCCGCCAGTCTGGCCGATGTAAACTTTCTCACAGGTCAGCGTAATCTCATACACAGCACGTCCAGCGCGAGATGTGTACTCATTTTCATGCTGATTCTAGTGCTGGCACAAGCCACGCCCTTTGGCTGGTTTTTACCTTCAACATCATGCAGTAACTGACCCAGATTCCAACGCTTCTACAAGGGACAGTCAGCGTGGCGTCACACTAACGTCAAATGAGATGCACATCAAGCCCTTCTGTGATTGAAAAGCGGGTAGTACTGTTGGCGCTGCACCAAACTCCTCAGAGGCATGCAGCGCGTAGTGCGTTGGTATTTATGGTCCACTACACCATGTGAAATTTCGAAGCAGTAGCCCTGGTTTTCGTACTCACAAAGCAAAAGGAAAATTTCTGCACTGGCTGATGCGGGATGTCATATGCGGTTTGGAAAAAATGTTGCAGTGACTTAGCTCGGCTGTGCCAGGATATACGTAGCGTTAGCAAAGGTTCAGCTGATTATTTGTTGTTGCTGCAGGGGTGGTCGGGCACGTCGCTCAGCCTCCTGGCGACGCCGCTTTGCTAGACGTTCGTCCCTTTGCTCCAGTGTCTCTGCAGCACGTTTAGCCTTCTTCTGTTCATTCCTCCTACGCTCAACCGCTAATTGCCAGGCAACTACTTCGGGATCCGATGAGTCAAGCTTCTCCGCTCTTCTGCGCTGTTGAGCAACATTTGCGCTCTCCTTCTCCATGGCTATACCACACTGGCAAACGCCAATCAGAAGCGCAGCGGCTCCAGCGCAGTGTCAGACGGCGACTGCACAGCGAGCGCGCGCCGGCGCCAGTGCGTCTACCACGGCTACGACGTCACTCCTCCTCTGGAATGCGCAGACCGGCGGCGGTGAGTCGCGCGCGGCGGCGGCGGAGTGCGCGAGAGGTGCCGGCTCCGGTGGCTCCGGTGCGCAAGCTGTGTGACATCACTGATCCTTGCGCATGCGCAGCACCGCTCTTGATGTGCCGCGCGAAACAGGCTTGGCTAGGCCAGTTAGCTAACACTACAAAAATATGGATATCAAGTTATTTACATTGTGACCGATCGCATAAAACGTGGCATAAAAAGTGGCGGGAGGGGCACTTCCTGTCCGCTTCGACGCAGGCCTCCCGAGCGAGGTGATGTTATCGAATGAACGCCCCGAGCGACGGAGATAGGCCAAGGCTGATCTCTGCTTCAGCCGCATCCGTCGGCCCCGCTCGCATCGTTCGTACTTTCTACCCGCGGGTAGAAAGTACGAAACGTGGAAGGTTGTGAATTTGGACTTCATACGGAACATGCCGGCGACGGCGCTTTCAAGCAAGGATTCTTGAACAGTCTTATCGAAAAAATTGAGAGAAAGTTTGTGAATAAACAGAGCAACTTCGAAAAATATCAAAACCGTGTTGCATCAGAAAAAAAAAGTTCGACAATCCCTAAGCTTATTCTTCTGAGATGAGAACACGAAAGAGTTTCTTTTGGCTGGATTCTTGTTGTGGAGGGGTGCTGCAAACTGGTGGTGCCGAGTTGTGTTATAAAGAATGAGACAATGTGGGAGGGCGGATTGTGTTTATTGAGATGATTTTATGCCATCTGAGTGTTGTCGACACTTCACATATCCTCTTGTATTTTGTCGTCCAGGCAGTGCACGCAGACACGCCGAGCAAGGTCTCGGGCATGTAGTAGTAGCAGTGTTGTACGGAACGTCGTTCCAAGGAACGACATTCCTGGGACGAGTTCCTTTTGGGAGGAACGAAGGAACGCCATCGTTCCATTTAGGATTGGTGGAACTGTAACGGGAACGCGTTACATTTCCGATGGAACAGCAGAGGGAACGGCGTTCCTTCCATACACGTTCATGCAGGGTGACCTATTGCAAAAACCAGCGCATCCAGTGCATTTCCAATACGTTTTCCGCACTGGGAGCACTGGAAACGCGCTGGAAATGATGACACTTCACTGGGCGGTACACATTGCGACGCTGGCAGCGCTGCCTTGCACAGGTATGCGCTGGCATTGTACTGGAACAAGCTGGCATAGCTAGAATGTCACTGGTACAAGTGAGAGGGTCGCTGGAGAGCGCTGTACACTGGGAGGCTGCACACTGGCACGAGTGCGGAATACACTGGAAACAGCTCAAGAGACGCTGGCGCGCTGGTTTCACAGGCACACGCTCTGCACTGCGTCCAGTATTAGTTGATTTCGCTATGTGTGAGGACTCTGGGAACATTTACGGCTTGGCCGCAGTTCATCGCTGTGAGCTACAGTACGCAGCAATTATACGGGTTCCACGCGCATTGAGTGCTAGCAGCTGTGAATGTTTACATTTGTGCATTTTCTCCGCGCATAGCGGATAGGCTGGGCTACGACAAGCCCTCCCTGGAGTCCCCGTTTTCCTGCCGCCACTATCGCTCTCTCACAGAAAATCACGAAACGCCATTATATTGCGGTTTCGATGATTCGACGAGGGCGACGCTTCCCCTTCACTGCGGCCGCACGACGTCAGGCTATACCGCTACTCCATGGTGGTGGCCGCTTACTATGGCCGCTGGACAAGTAGTTTCCGGCAGTGAACCAGCCCTGTATGGATGTACGGCAACGCTGGAGCAACAGCATGCAACAGCGAGGTTCCCTTCGTCCCATATAATCCCGCCTCCAGGGCTCCCTCAGAACTAAAACACTGTCAGCGCGTCCTTTACTATAGCCTCTCCCCGCAGTGGTTCTGAGAAAGCGGTTACGGCCATGGTTGTTCATAGTTGTAACACACACTGTGCGTCAATCTCTTCAAGGTATTTCAGTTGAACTGAATGGGTCGCGCCTTAATTTAGTGTGAACAGCCCTATGCCTTCGGCAAACGCAGAAACGAAAGGCATTTCTAGGGGATATACGCACGTGCTAACGCGAACGCGTGCTGAACATGCTTACGTGCGTGCGTGCGTGTTTGTAATGCTGAGCGAGGTTAACACCGCTGTAATCCGGACCTGGTTAATTATATTCGGTGACGCCCAGTTTGTTTCTAATAAATACTATAGTTTCATTGCTATCATTAGTAGGCAACAAAAAGATTAGCTACACACGAATAACCAAACATTTTACTGTTCTTTACTGTACACTTTACTGTTCAGCCTTATTTGCTGTATACTAATGTCTTGTCAATTATGCTCGTGTAGTGTGGGTCAGCTTTGGTTGGCGTCCCGTCAAATTATGCATGTGGGGCTATTTATTTTCTTATTTATTTCCTGTACCACAACACCCTTCCCTTAATGTCGATGTGCCTACGAATTGAACAGGCAAATAATGTTTATTCCTAATGCCACGAAAAGAAGAAAACAGTCGGGCGTTGTTTAATTCGGCGGTAAGTGTACAACATAGCAATATAAAAATTCCTCACATCGACATACATTCAAACTAGCCATAATTAACAACAATAGTGCAATGTATCAAACACTATAAAGATAGGAGAACTATGTAAAAGCAATATATCCATAACTTCAATTAGTCTATTAAAATGCTACAAGGGCTTCCAAAATTTCGAGCAAAATCGTTCAGGATCGGGAATGCTGACGATATCGGGGAATCTTGTCCCACTATGTGCGCGCAATTCCCTTATATATTATCTTAAATCAAGAGGTCTAAGTAGCTTTTAGTCTCAGATGCACCGCTGTTACATGCATTGGGGCATGCGAGTAACTACCTATTTGCACATTAGAAGCGCAGCGGAAGCGCATTGGAACTGAAGTGGAAAATGCGATGTGTGTCGCACTTGTAACAGACTAGCACCAAAGTTGCAGTGGTGTTCTCCGTAGTATCTTCGGTGCTCCTTGATAACGTTTTTTTTTTTTATTGTGAAATGGGCTTGCCCTTAAGGCATAGTATATGGTGTACTTTGTTAAATGTGTGCTGCAAGTCCTGTGTTGTGTATGAACTGAAGTAGTGTTTTGTGGTATCTGTTGTTGTGTATCCAACGATCATAACTGGTCGAGACACTGTATCGGAGACCGTCTTGTTTAAGGAGACGAGAGCGCTCCCGATGGAGTCCTTTACATGTCCATATGAGATGGCGTGCATCTGCGTCCGTCACAGGAACAGAACAATAAGGGCAAGTATCACCAAGTGGTATGGTGCACCAGTTCGACGTAGAGATTACAGCCAGTGTAAGGGCCACCCCGGCCCGAAGTCTCCTAAGCACAACTTCCTCCGCCCTAGCAAGGTGATGGGGGAGGGAGCAGACACACGGTGGGATAAGAGCACTTGTGTCCTGCCGGAGAAAGTTCTTACGGGCGCAAAGGGAGGTGAGGGGTTGGGGTGGGAGGGGAATGGATGGGGAATGTGGATTGGGAGGAAAGTGTGCCGCCTGGTCGGCAGCGATGTTGTGAAGGTTCGCAGCATGTCCTTGTACCCAGTGTACCTTGACGCACGTAGTTGTGCGATTTAGGGCGTGTATGGCTTCGCAGATTTCCATTGCCTTGTGCACTTTTTTACCGTATTTACTCGCGTAATTTGCGCACTTTTTTTCGCGATTTTAGAGCTCTGAAACGGGGGTGCGCAAATTACGCGGATATTTCGCGAACACGTTTAAAATAACTTGTAATATAATGCAACTAGCGCGGTAACTCTTTTGGATACGATCTCACGTAACACTGCAAAACGATGTAAGAGAATACGGCTGCTCCAGGGAGGGCGCAGCACGTAGAAGTGTTTACGAGCCGCTGATGGCTGCCGAGATAGCGCGCGATAGCGCTATCTCGGCAGCCGACAGCCGAGCGACACTACCCCCCCCCTCCCCCGCCTCGCGGCTTTTCATGCTTGTTAAAGACGGGCGGGGCCTTTCCTCCCCGCATCGACGGCAGGTGTCCGGATCGGGGTGATGTTATCACATCCGCGCCGAGCGACCGAGATGGGCCGGGCTCATTTGATCTCAGCTTCAGCCGTTTTCTTCGCCCCCACTCGCATGCTTTTATTCTAGCATGCTTTTATTCTAGCGACGGTACTTTGGGCTTCGGGGGCTTCCGGAGAAAAGAATCGGAAAAAGGGGCATCGCACTCGCAGCCTATTTTGCGTATGACTGCGCTCGCCTGCGCAGCGGGGGGCGCGGCCGCGCGGCTGTTGGTCCGTGCGTACGCGCCGGCGAGCTGGAAACGGGGAGCGCAAAATATGGGAGGATTTTTTTTTTTTTTGCAAAGCTGGCTAAATATTAGGGGTGCGCAAATTATGCGGGTAAATACGGTAAGTTCTTGTATGGTTGCTAGAGAGTCGGTAAATATGTCTAGTCGCTCAAGTGTAGGTAGCTTAGAGATGGCGTCTTTCAGGGCGTTATGAATGGCTTGAAGTTCCATTACCAGAGCACTGGCTTCTTTAGATGTATATTGTTGGTGACCACTGATGAAGGAATGCTTGGGAGCGTTTCTCTATTTGTCTGTTTCGAGATAATATGCCGCCGGTGACGTTGAAATTCGTGAAACATACGTAAGTCGATGCGAGATTTAATCTGTTCACTTTATTTTTCCTCGGGATAAATTTTCATTTTTAGAAATCAAATGTAACGTGAATGTAACAACACGTTCCAATTTTCTAAATGTAACTGGAACGCGTTCCTTTTCTATTAAAGGAACTTGTAACGGGAGCTCGTTACAGAATTGTGAAGGAACGAGCTTTCGTTCCTGTTTTGGAGGAGCGCGCGTACAGCACTGAGAAGTAGTACCACCGCCGCGGCGTCGTGGGTGGTGTCATTAGACAGTCACTGGTGTCGTCACCCTCTTATGGTTCCACCCTCTTATGGTTCCGGTGACAGCGTACTTGGGGCGGTGTACAAGACACTACCATGGCCTTGTGATCCGAGTAGTAGGTGTAAACATACATAACATCTCGCACAATATATGGGTCGGTGGTGAATGCAAGATCGATAGACGTACATCTCGAAGATGTGATGGCATCAGTGGGTGTCTTCAATTCGAAATTGAACTCGGCACGCATGGCGGCGAGGAACGATGGGCTAGGTGCTGCTACGGCGACGCCACGCAGCTGGGGAGTGCGCTTTCGCCAACCCAGCGAAGAAACGCGGCGTTGCGGTCGCACGCCGCTGCAGGTAGCTGCGGCATAGCGGAGCGCGAGCCGACTGCCGCTGCGGCGTGTGTTGGCTCCGGCGTCACTTCCGGTGGGAGAGGTCACGTGCTTTCCGGGCACGGCTTTTGCGGATGCTTTTTGCGGACGGCAGCTGGGCGCGCGCTCTCGCCAACCTAGCCAAGAAACGATTTCGCGTTAATAGCTAAGATCTCCAAATACACATTTTCAAGAGCAATGTTACAAGCAATGTTCGTGCAAATATGAGCTTCCTATCTTTAGCAGTTCTTTATAAAAAAGAGGGAACACAAGCCCTAGAGGTTGTCATGCCA
The DNA here is from genome assembly GCA_013339685.2 of Hyalomma asiaticum. Lineage (NCBI taxonomy): Eukaryota > Metazoa > Arthropoda > Arachnida > Ixodida > Ixodidae > Hyalomma > Hyalomma asiaticum. The sequence goes on along the minus strand of CM023487.1, from coordinate 62,667,484 downwards.
TCGCGCAAAGCAGTCGTGTGATGCCGTGAAGCAATTTCGCGGAGCGTGGCATGTAGAAGAAATTCGTTTTCTGTTCCACATTTCTCTCTTTATAACATAAGTTGCAGATTCGGTATCGATCGATCTTATGCGTCTTGTGTTTTCCACATTTCGAAGAACTTATACGAGAAACCAGAGGAGCCTTGGGGTCCGGTTGATGTTCCTCATCAAGCCCTTACAGTTGTTCGATCAATTCGATCCGGAAAACCAAACTGGCTGAATCGCCTGCCTCTCGTCGACGGAGATGTTCCGACGTGGGTGAAAAAATTTCGCCGGTGAGGTGTTCATAGGGTCTAGCAGAGAAACTACCCGGCGCAGTTTCCCGTAGGAAGTGGCGTCTTTTCTGGGAATGAGGATTGCAAGCAACGCCCTGAATCGTTTTCTAGGCATGATCGTTGGTGGAAGAAGCCAGAAAATAATTTTCGAGTGTCCCAATAAGAGTGTGAGAACGAAACTTCCACAATATTCATGTAGATCAAAAGTCCAATGGGCTTCATCTCTTACGGAGTCACTTCCTTCCACGATCCATCTCGTTCAGCGTAAGGCTGTTTCTCTAAATTATGCATCCATGCATACTTGTTAGTTGCGTGGCACATTTCAATGATGATATCAATGGTGAAGAACAGCGTGGCGAAATTGACCGCTCTCACGAAGGGCCGCGCAGCATGCACAGCGGAGCGCAATGCCGAGGCCGACTCCCGGCCATCTTCTTGGGCAGCACTCCACTCGTTGGACAGCCACTGGCAAGGAGCGCGCCAAGCGATGAAACGCTTTCGACACGAAAGCGAAACTTACCGGCGGCTACTTGTTGATGTCCGGGAAAATTTCACGCACTTTTGCTCTCGGTGCTAAATTGGGATTTATCCAAAGTGTTCTGCGAGTATCCGCTGCTGCTACTATAAGAAGTTCTGCTGCTGACTCGTCCGCATCCGCCGGAATGTGCCTTTTATGATCTGCAGCCGCGCGCGACGTTGACGCCATGACCGTCGCAAGCGGGTACCAGCGCCGGAACAGAAAAGGAAAAGCGAGGCGTGGAGAATAGTTCTTTTTCCAAACTATGGATAGTGTTAGCAGTCCATGAACGCGTCCGTGCGCAGTCAAATTTGAAGTTGAAATCATCGATAGCGGGTTACCGATCTATGGAGAAGCGTTAAATGGAATGATAGTTTAGTGAGGTTAAGAGGACAGGCGAAGCCTTTACAGTGATAAAAAATGCACATGTCTTATGTTACTGTAGTCTAGTCCACAAAAGGGAACTAGGAGTTGGATTTCTGCTAAAAGGAACATTGCCGGCAACGTAGAGGAATAATGGGGCACTGACGATAGGGTGGTCGGTCTTGTAATTAAGCTTAATAAGAGGTAAAAATTGGAGGTGGTACAGGGCTGCATGAAGACCAGCTATTTGAACGCTTATATGAATGTTTCGAATCGGTATTGGCTACGGACGCAGTATACCATAGTTATGGGACACTTCATTTCATTTCATTTCCTCAAAGGCCTCAAGATGAGGTATTACATGAGGGAGTGGCAAAAAACAAACAAACAAAAAAACAAAACACAAAGTAACGAAAAAGGCATACAAGAACTTATGCTGAGAGGGATTCGATGAGCCGCTTGAATATTGTTGGACTGATGACAGTGGCAACTTCGGTAGGCAGGTCATTCCAGTCACGAGCTGTATATAAAAAGAGATTGCAGAAAGGTAACAGTATGGGCTTGAGGGGGATATACAGCGTTAGGGTGACTGTTGCGGGCGATACGATTGCTCAAGTATAGGCAAGAAGCAGGCAGGAGACAAGGCAGTTGGGAACTATGCCATGGGTCGCAGGAATGACAGTAGGGACTTATTTGTAAAGCTCACAGAGCGTAATAATCTGACCATTATAAATACCTTCTTACACAAACGTTAGAACAGGGAGTGGACGTGGAAAAGCTCAAATGGCGAGCATAAACATGCAGCAGACTTCACACTATGCGATGACCCTGGCGTCGTGAAGCATGTGCAGTTGCTCGGAAGACTTGAGGAGAGACCGTAACAAGCTAGCACGAAACAAGCCGATGAAAAAATTAAGAGTAAGGCGGAAAGTCAATGAATGCAGGATCGCGCTGCAGAACAGATATTCAGCTGTAACCGAGGAAGCAGACATTTACGTTCAGGAAGTCAGCGCTGATATGACTTCCGATCTAACCTGATTTCCAGTAGTCAATTTAGATCGTTAGGCTGGTTACTAGTAAACTTTTGTATTGTAGAAAACGGTAGAGCATGATAGTATCTAACCCAACTGACAGAATAGAACTAGCGATGTTTCCGAAGTTAAGCATAGTAGGAAAACATAATATGGAAAGGAATGAGCAAGTTTAAAGAACTGAGGGAACCTGAAAGCGGCGAGGAAACATATAGGCGCCGACAGAAATCAGATGTATGCACTTAAATAGAAACAAGGCAGTGTCATCACAAACAGGGACGAGATAGTTATAGTAGCCGAGAAGTTCTACAGAGATCTCTACAGTAGCCGCGATAACCAGGGTAATATAGAACGGCAAAGTAGTTTCAGAAGAGGTAGACATTTCACCACTAATGACAGAGGAAGCAATGAAAGCTTCTAAGGAAATGCAAGCGGGAAAGGCACCTGGTGAGGATCAGATAACAGCACATCTCTTAAAGGATGGTGGGCAGGTTATACTAGAAAAGCTGGCAAGCCAGTACGCGCAATGCCTAATGACTGCGGGCATACCAGAACCTTGCAGGAATGCGAACATTACTCTAATCCATAAGAAAGGCCACATGAAGGACTTGGAAATACTGCAGGCCCCTTAACTTACTGTCAGCCGTACAGGGTATTTACCAAGATAATAACTAAGAGAATTCGTGCCACCTTAGATTTCAATCAACGTAAAGGAGGAGCAGGCTTTTGTAAAGGATATGCAACAGTAGACAACATTCACACTAACAATCATGTGATAGAGAAATGCGCGGAGTATATCCAACCCATATATATAGCCTTCATAGATTACGAGAAAGCATTTGACTCGGTCGAAACCTCAGCAGTCACGCAGGCATTGCGAAATCAGGGAGAAGGTGAGCACTACGTATGTATACTGGAAGATATCTACAACAGCACCATAACCACCATAGTCCTCCATAAGGAGAGCAGTAAAACACTCATAAGGAAAGACGTCACACAAGGGGACACAATCTCTCCAATGTTATTGTCAGTATGTTTGCAAGAGGTATTTAGAACATTGGATTGAAAACAGGTGGGTGTATGGCAAATGAGTTCAGCGGAAGCCCGAAAGGTGGAGTAACGTTTTTGAAGTGGTGAATACTTCCGTAACCTGAGATATGCTGGTGATAAAGCCTTGCTAATTAATTCGGGAGGCGAACTGCGAAGTATGATTACTGACATAGACAGGCAAAATACAACGGCTGGTCTGAAAATTAATAAACAGAAAACACAAGGAATGTACGATAGCTTTGAGCGAGCACAGTGGTTGAAATAGGTGGTGAGGCATTGGAAGTAGTAAGCGAATATGTCTGCTTAGGTCAGGTAGTGATCCATGATCCGAACCATGAGGTTGAGATAATTGGGATGCTAAGAATGAGGTGGAGTGTATTCAGAAGACATTCTCGGATAATGAAGGACACCTTACCATTTTCCCTCAAGAGGAAAGTGTATAACAGCTGCTCGTTAACGGTACTCACGTACGGGGCAGAAACTTCTAGTCTCACTAAAGGGGTTGAACTTAAATTCAGGACGACGCAGCGATCAATGGAACAGAAAATGATAGGCTGACGTTAAAGGACAAAAAGAGAACGGAGTAAGTCAGGGGACAAACGCGTATCAATGACATATTTGTAGAAATTAAGAAGAATAAATAGACCTGTGCGGGGATGTAATGCGAAGGAAAGACAACCGTTGGTCATTGAGGGTAACAGAGCAGATCCCTAGAGAGGGCGAGCGTCGTAGGGGGCGGCAGGAAGTTAGGTGGGCCGATAATATCAAGAATTTTGCAGGGATGGCGTGGTCGCAGGTAGTACAGGACCGGGATAATTAATTGAAAATCTATGGGAGAGGCCTTTGCACTGCAGTGGGTGTAGACAGGCTGCTGATTATGATCCTCTATGTCTGGTAGCCCTATGTCTGTAGTGGAGGGCTTCCTCACAGCAGGTTAACTTCAAATGGCGCGGCTGCGTTAATTTGGAGACCATTTGCTTGTGTTCAGGCAGACGGGCGCTGTCTGTGTTTCCCAGCATCACGCCATACAGCGCGGTCTTGTATGCGACTCGCACGACACTGGACAGAATAGAGTGTAGATATCCTATCGCTTCCCAGTTAATGGTTTGGTCTAACAAGAACACCACACTTTTTTTTTGTCCCTTCCATTATGTTTTCACGAAGCAAAGAGTCAGACGACTGCGGTGCAGTCGATGTCTCAGTTGCGTTTCTAGGAAGCCTCTGTCCATTGGTATACGCTCAGCGTCACGGTTGGGTCGCGTGTCATGAACGTCATGCTGAGTATTGGGAGTGTTTTGTCGCCTTCAAGCACGACGTGTCGGTCAAGCTCCTCTGCCAGTCTTCCCGCGTGCTATGGTAGGCATTCCCTTGTCATTGATGTTATCTTCCCGAAGGTTCATCTCCTTGTTCATTTATGCCGGACGGTCTGTGACATGGAGAGTGGTCCTTTGTCCGAGACCACCAGCCTTGCAACGAGGCTGGTGGTCTCGTGCTTACAGCATTGAAACGTGGCTGTGACGATTAGCAGCTTGCTTGTCAGGTGTGCTTATGCAAGATCAAACCACACGCATCGCAAGCCTGCCAGCGTAGGCATAAAAAGACAGTCTATTTAACTAGACGATGGTGTAAGCATGATAAAGGCGAGTACGCGTTGAGCACTCATGCAATAGTGAGTGAAGGACACTGCACATAAAACAGACACTCCTATGGTCCAAGGAGGGCAACATTAAAGGCAAATGAGGAACGTCGCCTTACAATTTCAGTCACGACCACGGTGTAAGCAGATCCTACACCGTGTTGTGTGTCTTCATTGTTACCATTTATTTCACGCACTTTTTGTCATAACTGATAACCAACTCGCCCAAACGTTCGGTTTTCACGTAATTTGTCCAGCTAGTCTCCCTGTGTTACCTTTTCGCCGTGGCATAGGTTCACACGCGACTGTAGTATTTCGCTTTTAGCCGTCAAGTGAAAAACGATGCATGTGGACGCAGCTTCATGAGCAGCTAGATTTCATAAATTCGCGCATCGGCTCGAAGATAGGGTGTTCACTGAATAAGCCGCATGCGATTGCGCGGCTCGTACCAGTAGCCCGAATGGTCCGAACGCCCCCTGATATTTTTTTTTTTTGCCCGCGAGGCAAGCCGAGTTCAACTGGGGGAGATCGCGATGATAGCTAAAGCCGCTAAAGCCCCTTGATCTATGATAGCGGGAAAGGGGCTTCCTCTGAGGCAGATGTCTGGAACCGGCTACAGCTCTCTGCTCCGACAGTGCCCTCTAGGTGGCATTGGCTCCGCTCATCAGGAGCGTCAGGCAGGCGCGGCGCGCCAGCCTTCCAAGCCTTCTTTTACCAGTTGATACGAAGTGTTCGGCCTGTGCGGACGTGCTGGCACGTTTCTCCGCACTTGGAGGCGGACTGCCGCGTGGATGCCCGCTTCCGCACAGTATTCGCCACGTCCAAGCGCGCTCAGCATGTTTTCGGTAAGGGCTTGTTACCACATCTTGTTCCCTATGTAGTTGTGACCCTTCACACCCTTTCACATATGTATGAAATGCTGCGAAGGCTAACTGGGACTTCTTGCAGACGCTGCAGGAAATAGTTCGTTGTGGTCTTGCCCGGCAGTGTGCTTTCTTTCAATGGTGGGCCGGGTAATAAGAAGTTTGTTTTCATTTGCTGCAGAGAACCCTGTAGCTTTGAATATGTTTCATATCTCTTGGCATCTGGTTGTCTTCATTTGTTTGGTTTTCGTTTGAAGCCGGTCGCGACGATATACTGAACTGCCTTGTCTGTGGTCGCGCGGTACCTTCGATGAACAGAGGCGGCTGTGAGACATGCGGAGTTATACATTTTTGCTGACCGAAGATATTGCGCGGTTTCCACATCCTTGCACCTTACATGTTTGACGGAGTATAGCTGTGGAAAGACTTTTCAGACCTCATGTAACCTTTGCAACATTTCTCGCGTGTGCTTCGTCGCTGAATGGTCCGGGTTGTACTACGAATACCTACGAGGCGCGAAGCGCGTTTTAAACAGTTTCGCCTACCAGAACATTCAGTAGACGCCACCTCACTGGAGAGATATGATGGTGTCCACTCGCATCTTGCATACCCAGGCGGTTCCACAGTCGCACTCGCAGAGGCTTCATTTGTCCGCTGTGGCTGTAGCATCGCCTCGTCACTTGCTTGACGAGAAGAGAGAGCAGGCTTGTTAGGTGAGTGGTTTCCCTCTGATACGGAGAGAAATCGGCGTCATATTCTTTCGTAAACCAGGAATTCTTAATAATGTGGTACCACCCCACTGACCCCCCCCCCCCCCCGTACCCTGCGACTGCCTTTCTTGGATGTCGGGATACAGTATTTGAAAAGCTGTGCCTTCTCTCCCGCTGCAAGTTTCTTGCATGGGGGACACACTAGCACTTACGCAGCATTGCGATGCTCGTGTTTGAAAATGGTAAACACACCCTTTTATTTCGACTTGCGATTACTACTTAACCTTGCCCGTAGACCTTCACTATTAAACTCTTCGTGTGGGTAACGATTTTCCAACGCCTTTTGGTTCGCAGGATCGGGACATTGTGCGCAGTGTGCCAACTGTGTTCGGCGCTGGCGTACCCAAAGCCGGTGAAATAGTTTCTCTGCAGCAGCTTCAGTAACATGAGCACCCAGCGAGACGAAAGCAGAAAGATTACATGGCGTGTAGAAAAGTATAGTGGTGATTCTTCTTGTCAGTCAACGTATGCGTTTTGTCACTGCGGCGACGTGTACGGTGAAATATTTGTGGGGCTAATCCAGACTGTATTTTTCCTGCGTTGTGAATCGTCACTGAAGAGGAACCGTTCTGCCATGTGGCTCGCAGAAAGATCGCTGGCAATGCCCTCGCAGGTTTGGCGTAATGATATTGACACGTGCGGTTGTTTTAGTTTAAGGAGGACGCCGTTATTACTTTCCTATAACACGCGCACTTTTGGTTGCTTGCGGGGAGCGTCGTTATCATTTTCTGTTACGCGCAGCGCAGGCCGCGTTTATCTTGCATGTCACTTCGGGAATCGTGTCGATCATTCTTGAAACTCTGCACGCCTGACGCGCACATTTGAGTGTCTTCTGGAATTCCAGAGATAATGCGAGAACCGCGTTATGACGTGTGTATAAAATCCGACGCATTTCGCCGCTTGTCTGTTTTCCGTCGACCGGTGACTGTTCAAGCCACTAATGCTTTTGCAGTGTGATTGGCTTTGTTTTGCTGGACACAGGTTCGCCCAGTAAACAGTTCGCCTGACATCGTCTTGTTCTGCCTGTTTCTAAATCTTCACGACCACATGGCATCGGGTGGCGCGCTTCCCGGTCCATGTACCAGTACGCCCCCGTCTAGCCGTGGGCCAAGCCTACGCCGTCTAAAGGACTACTCAAACCCAGCCCTTCGAACTGGCAGCAGCTCCAGAATACCAGCCGCTTTCCGACAAGGACAAGCACAAGGACTGAAAAACACCCATGATGACTGCAGTGGGGTATCCAACAACCGTGGTCATGCACCAACCCAAAGAGCCGCCTACATTCCGCGGATCGTCATACGAGGACCCGGAAAGCTGGCTGGACATCTACGACTGCGTCGAAGCCCTTAACAAGTGGGGCGTGGAAGATGAGCTGCGTGACATTTACTTCTACTTCGAAGACGCTGGTGGGACATGGTTCGAACCTGGGATATTTCTCGCGCCACTTTTGGGCACCTTTGGAAGCGCCGTGCGCGTGGAAAGTCCGCATCACTGCTAGAGACAGGGGTGCAGCTCCCGAATGAAAACGTCACGATCTTTGCTGAAGAAATGACGCGACTTTTCGGCCACACCGGCGCTGACATGTCTGAGAAGGTTGGCCTCATGCAAGGAGTGAAGCAGGAGCTCTTCGCAGAACTGATAAGAAACACACCGAAGACCGTTCAACAGTTGCCCTCCGAGGCCACGACAGTTGAGAAGACTCTCGAAATGCGCACCGGGCAATACGTGTGGCACTTGTCTCCAGACTTCGGAGAATTCCAAGGACTCGGACCCGACGACCCACGCGAGATTATAAGGGCTATTGTTCGCGAGAACTGCGCCGGGTGTTCCCGTCGTCTCAGCCTCAAGTAGCCTCTCGAAGACATTGTTCGCGAGGAAGTACAGCGATCGCTGCCAGTTTCCTAACCGCTGCAATCCCAACCGGAGGCTGACCTACGGCGCTGCTGCACGTCGAACTGCCGCCATACCTCGCGCTCGCCAAGGCTAAACGCGTTTCGTCGCCAGCCACCGCCGCCACCTCCGACACTATCCCACTTGTAAAGGTCGTCGTAAAAGGACGGAAAGTACGGTAATCCGATATGGCTGGGTCTGCGCCGGCAAAGGCACGTAGCCACGTGGCGGACATGCCGTGAAGATGGCAACCATTGTTAATTGAATGATTGATTGATTGATTGTGGTTCGGAAAGGACGCTAATTTCTGCAGCCCATGTAGGGAGCACGGCTAAGCGTCCGTGGGGGTGGGGGCAAGGTAGTGAAAGAGATAGAAAGGCCGTAGTGGAGGGCTCCGGAAATTTAGACCGGTTCTTTAACGTGCACTGACAACGCACAGTACACGGGCCTCTGGCATTTTCGCCTCCCATCGAAAATGCGGCCGGGATCGAACCCGCGTTTTTCGGGTGGCAGCCGAGTACCTTAACCACTACACCACTGCGGCGGACCATTGTTAAAAGTCGTGGTACTGTATTGGTATGTGCGCGGGTTGGGAATGAGGAACCGGCCTGGCAGCTGTTTGACAGTCCCTGGGAATGTGTAGTTCGGGTAACCTGTCGAGGAATGTCTGTAGTCACCAGCTGGTTAGAGGGGGTTTGGTACCATCTTAGAACACCCTGTCTGGGGTTTGGCACTGACCTCTCTCTCCTCCGCCAAGTGTGCAGTAAAAGGAGAGGGGGATGCAGGAGGAGTGCCCAGTGTGAAAATTTGTGATTTGCTGTGAGGGATTCAGGGGCGGAGCAACCAGTGCTTATAAGGTGGACCCTCGTCCCTGGCAGGGAGGTTGGAGAGAGGCTGGAAGTAAGGCTGGAGGTTGGGGAGGACGGAGCAGATAGTGCTAGAGAGGTCATCTAGTACGAGTCGGGGTGGTGATTCTGGCCGCAGGAGCGGTGCTATGCACTGGTCGGCTCTGCCGAATTGAAGCGACGGTCCCACGTAAGTCCTACCAACCGAGTCTACTGTCTGTAAATGTATGTATGCCGTCTAGTATATAAAGTGACGGTGTGTTTGTGGGAGAAAAAGGATGGTATCCATCCTTCAAGTAGAGACAATGCAACCAACGATGGACAGGCAGTAGGGGAGACTTCAACTCATAATTTACAGCGGCAACATCAGCTCGGGGAGCTCCGCTCCACGAGGAAGTGAAGAAGTAGGAAAAAGGAGAAGGTATGAACTGAGGAGTTCACCACCCCAAAAAGCACCGTCTCTTTCTTCTTTTGAAAATTTACTGGCGCAGTCGACAGGATCGCAACAACGACAGCAGCGAGTGCTCTGCATTCGAAGAACGTCGTGCTGCGGGTGACGATCCCCTCTGGGGAGGAACGAGACAATGAGCTTCAGCCGGAGCGAAGAAACCAACGACCGAGGACGACCAAGCCATCGGCCAAGGGAGGCGACGCGGCGACGAGGTTGACCCGGCATAGCACAAGGCATCGGGGCAAGCGGCGTCATTTCAAGTGGTGAGTCCTCTTGTGTTCTTACACCTCAGGCGTACCACTGTCTTTGTACCTTTTGCAGTACTGTAGTGCGTACATATGCACAAGAGGTTTGCTCACCTGAACCCCGAGGCAAGCGCAGAGCATGAGCCATAACTCGGGAGATGAGAGTGGCGCGAAAAACCCGGAAGGGGCTGGTGCGCGGGAGGGCCAGAGACTTGAGCGGTTCGGGGACCTCACTACAGAGCGCCGACTACAGGAGTTGCAGTTCGATATAGACTGTCTCGAATGATGAGCGGAAGCTCGCAAAGGAGCATGCCAGAGTTCGGCAGGCGGGATTCATGTAGCGAACTGAGGCGCTACTCAAGTCCTTAGTGGAGTTCTTCCAAAATTTCCGACAGAGGCTGAGGCACCGGTGTGGTTCGAGTCCGTGGAGAGTGCCCTAAAGCGTACGAGGTACCGAGGGAGTTTTGGGGACGGCTCGTTTTCCCGCTGGTCGCGGAAAGGGTCCCTTACTTATCCATGCAGCTTAGCCCGACACAGCATAGGGATTACTCGGTAATCAAGGAAACGGTGCTGGATGAACTCAAGCTGTCGGCGGGTGAATACCTCAAAAGGTTCTTGGGATCAGAAAAGCGCGCAAACGAAGGCTGGAGGCCCTTTGCAACGCGTCTGCAGAGTTACCTGCACTTTTATCTGGGCGCGAGGGAAGTGTCTACGTTTGAGGCGCTGGTTGAGCTATTGGTCGCCGATCAGTAAAAGAGAAATTTGTGGGAGGAGGCGCGGCCTTATGTAACTCTCCAAGAAGGGAGAAAGTGGATGAATGCCCCAGAGATAGCCACGTTTCTGCGAACGTTCGAGGAATCGCAGGGTCGCCGGGGCAACGGCGGCAGCACACCGGCCCAACTCGGGGTCGATCGCCCAGTCCCTACCGAAAACTAAAGGCAGCAACCGATTGAGGTGCAGTTGCTGCTCGACGTAATGTCGAAGATCTTTCGCCGCGGACGACGATGACCACGATTTGCGAATCATCACGACAGCACTTCCCCGACGGAATATTTGACGACGCGACGCTGCTGCGGAGCAAGCCGATGTAGCCGTGATCCAACGCCCCGAACTAACCGGAAGACCACACGAACTACTTACCTGAATGTGATTATTGACGGTGATAGCGTCACCGCCTTAGTCAACACCGGAGCCGACTGCTGTCATAAGTGGTCTCTTTCTCCGCCAAGTTGAAGAAGTTAGACTGCCTGGGAAGGACCAGATATCTGAACAGCGGGGGCCTTACTGGAACCTGCTCGGCAAGAGTCGCGATTGACAGCCAGACCTATTCGATGTTTTGTGGTCCTGCAGTACTGCTCGAGAGACATCATGTTAGGCATGGATTTCCTGGATCAACACGGCGCAGTCATCGACCTAGCATCCAGGCCAGTAACGCTTTCACGGATAATGCAACGCCATCAATAGCAACATCACTTACCATGCTTAGAATGTGACGGAAGAGCAGGTAACCGTTCCGCCGCTGCCCAGCGTCATAATTTCCGTCGGCACCAAAGCGCCTACCGGCTTACAAGGCGTTATCGAGGGCGACTAGCACTTGCTCCTAAGCCGTCAGATGTGCTCCGCAAGAGCCATAGCTAAGCTGCGTAACGGCGAAGCCAAGGCAATCGTGACAAACATCAGCAACGAATACAGGTATCTAAATAGCGGTAGGACGGTCGCGCACAGAAATTTTTGGCGCCAGCACGCTTTCGCGCTGGCAGATTCTCGGGGACCTGCAACGACGACCCGCAGCGTTCGAACCAGCCTTCGACGTTAATCGAGGTCTTTCCAGGCAACAACAGGAATAGGTGAAGGCTCTGCTCCAGCAGTACAAGGACTGTTTCTCGTCGTCATCGAGGTTTCGTCGGACCTCTCTTGCCAAACACCGCATCATAACCGAGTATGCCCGTCCTCTCCGTCAGAGCCCCCACCGAGTTTCGGCACAGGAACGCGAAGTCATAAGCGAACAGGTCGACGAAGTGCTACGCGATGTCATCCAGCCGTCTAAGAGTCCGTGGGCATCTCCCGTGGTGTTATTAAGAAAGGATGGGACCCCACTTTTGTGCGTAGATTATCGTCCCGCGGATACTGTACAACGCTAAATATACATTTCTTCGATGAACCTCCTTCATCTGCAGAAGACTCCAGTGACGCCAGAAACACGGTGAAATTGGCGGATGTTCTGTGTGCGCACCATCGTTTGCGGTTCGGTTCATTGACGCGGCCGAGCTTTCTGTGCTCAATAACACAAAACACACTAACCTGCCATTTCTTAGTTGGTTTCTACGTCGACAGAAGGCGTGACAATCTGCTAACCTCCGCAGTTTTGGCACTTTGCGTGTCTTGATTTTGATACATGGGGACTATGGATAGTTTGGTAACTGGTATGATTGAAGAACTGTCTGCTGAGGGCATCGCGGCCGTAGAGATGCTTGGAGAGATGCGCATTTGACATCGTGCACGTGGTGAAGATGCGTTGATTGTTGGCCCAAAGTGTATTGACAGCTGCAGGAAACTGCGCGAGGATCAAGGTACGTGGTGATAGATTCTTAAGTCGGCTTTACACAGCGAGGATGTTTCTTTGTAGCATAATACGATAGAGATGCAGCTAACGCATAAGCAGGGTGTTTACGCGACTTAGTGTGGCGCATTGCATGTATTCTGGCGAGTGAGTTGCCACTGTGCCTAAGCGCTTCCCCTGACCACGCTTGTCAATCTTGCGCTCTCTTTTCCCTTCAAAAAGAAACGTACTTCATCATCGTGTTCACTGTATGGCTACGTTCTCGGGTCGAGCGCTGTGTTCACAGAAGTCTTCATTTGGACATCACGGTGGTAATAAAAATTTTGCAGTGCATTTTCTCCAGCCTGATGTACTGGCCAAATTAATTATTCGCGGCCCTTGCATGGTCGTCACATTTACATTGTGAAGTTCCCGCGATACATCAGTGGTACTGAAGCTTTTCCTTTAAGCCTCGAACTACTATATGTTACTTGGAAGTGTTGTTGCTGAAGGCCCTGTGTAACTAGCATATATGCTTTCATATACATTTCACATTGTTGTACCACATTGAATTGAGACAAGTGATTTCTTTTTATAATCTTGCCTGAAATTGCGCGTGTAATTTATTGTATTTTTCAGAACGATGCCGTGCTGCAAGTCGAGCAGCAAAAGAAGCTTGGTTTAATTTTCAGCAGTTTCGGAATCGGAGACATTGAACAAATGGTAAACCATCTTTCCTGCGAGCAGCAACAGCAGCAGTTCACTAGCTGCAGGAGTTCTTTAAAAGCACATGATAAATGTTTGTTTTTTGATAAGTACTGCTATTTCTCTTTTGCTCAGTAATCTGTCAGGTACAGGTAACGAACTTATAGCCTTTTACAATTTTTTCACCTTACCCGAGGCACCCGATATTGTAGATGATGAAAACATTGTGTCGGTCGCAACTAGCAATCAGGTATGCACGATCCACAATGGAGTTTAGTAAAAATCAGTTTTTCGAACTCTAGCGCTGCTTTTCTCTGCTTTTTGACCCTTGTAGGTTTTGCAGATATCAGTGTATTGGCACCCTTGAAAGTAGAGAAAGTAGGAGCACATTAATTTGAGAGAGTTCTGCGTATGAAGTTCTGTTTTTTCAGAAAGAAATGGGCACCATGTGCTCTAATTGGGCATTTGATGCGAGCATTTCCTTTTTTTCTTTTTCCAGTGCTACCACCTCTTTCAACTCTGAAGATTGCTGCAGTATATACATCGCTCGATTGATTTCGAAGGCACTCGAAGAACGCAGGACATGCAGCGGCTGTCCAAGTGTGCATAAATCAGCACCAACAGTAATGGGACTCATTAATCACCAATCAAGGGGTGGTTTGGTGTTCCCGAAGACCGAGTTTGTTGCTGACCTCGTTAATGTAAAAGGTGGTTGACATCGCAGCCCCACATATTGGCAAGGATGTGTGCAAAAAGGTGGCAGCATTAATTTGCCCTCACTTATAGAGATGCCCACTTTTTGCTTGTCAGGCAAACGAAGAGCTTGTATCAGCCACTTCTTCATTAATTGCAAGCAAATTCATGACTTGGGAGCGCCTACCTGCCAACACATGTTTATTGCAACTTGCAATACAACTGAATGACCCGCAACGCACACACGCGGCGGGCGGTCTTATAAGCTAACAGAGAACTAGACAGTGACGTCAGAGAGCCAGCCACTTACGCTGTATCTTATCTTAGGTACGACACGCAAAGCATAGTGACGTCAGAGCACGACTAACACAAGTTCGATCTTCGGTGGAATGACACACCCCTACTCTCAAATATTGGCGCAGTCGTTACGGACACAGCGGCTTACCGCAAAAAACCGAGTGAGCCACTGAGCCGAAAAGTTCTCCATCTTTGAAGGAATACTGCGGGTGCACAGGCGTTGTGTGTTTGCTATTGTGAATAAATTATATATATTGTAAATGTGTTATGCTGGTAATTTCGCCATGAATACAAACATGCCATTCAATTATTTACTGATGGCTCAGAAAGTTGCTGAAAAATGTCTGTCCATGGCTGTCGACTCAGGTAAGCAGCTTGATACTTCGTGCAGGAAGACGCGCGACGAGTTCGCTTATTTAACACAATAAACAGTGCATTTGCATGTACAGATGCAAGACTGCCGCGACTTCAGCTCTCCATTTCAATGTCCCGAGTCTCGCTTCTCGCACCTCTTTCCAAAGCGTATTTTGACAGTCAATTGGTCAAGCTGTGGAAAATGTAAGTCATAAACAAAAGTTTGCGGGCTGCGGATTCGCGAGAAAAAAAATCTTGGTTGCCTCGTCAGTCGGCTGGCATTCCTTTTAGCAGATAGAGCTCGAATGCCTTCGCTCGGATGTAGGCTTTCCTTTGGTGTGCTGCGCTTGAGCGCGCGGAAATAACTTTCGCGTAAACTTTGGCTTACAAGTGCACGCGTTTCATGCAGCATCATCCTGACAGAGGCTGGAGTGCAAAGAAGAAAAAAAACATAGCGGCAGGGGCCATCCGTGCTTTTCTTGTGTGCCTTTTATTCGGCACAAGTTCTTGCTGTTTCTTATAAAGCGGTGTTTTCGTTATAGCGCAAATCGTCTCGCGCGCATCCTTAGCGAGCGAGTTGAGGGGTGGGAGGCGCGCGCCGCGGTGCGGAGAAAGGAACAGCCACGCCCCTTTCCGCAATTACACCTCCGTCCGAATGGGACGGCTGGAGCAACCCCGCTGCGTGCGCCGATGCAGGCGGCCGTGCTTTCTTTCAACCCAAAGTGACGGCAACCAGTACACTTCTCTCCCTAGCTAGTGGGGAGGGTGCGCTGGAGAGTATACCACTTCTCCGGCTCTGTCGTCTGCTAGTGCTTCGTCTGCCGTGTGGATGCACCTGAAGCCGGACAGTCCGCGGAGTACCGGTGTGCGTCGGCGAAAAATCCGGATTAGGTCCTTCGTCTGGATGAATGAAAGCCATGGCCGTGCGAAATCTGCAGCGCATTTTGTTTTACCGATTTCTCAAAGCTGAAAACTTCAAGTTGTGGGTTTTTATACTTTAAAGCAATTTGCTCCGCCGCAGTGATCTCCGCTACAACGCGATTTAGATTCCCCGCCTCGGCTGCCTGGCGGCGAAATGGAAGAACAGCCGTATGTTAACCCCTATTGAAAATACGCTGGTCGCCCATCACCGTAATCCACCATAACCCCCATTAGCATGGTGGTTTTTGTGGTGGACATGGTGGTTTCATGGTGGTTACATGGTGGGTGATATTTTGTGCTTCATTAAATGCACACCGAATTGGCTGAACGCGCCCCATCCTCTTTTACACCTGCGCCCAGTTACGTCGCCGTTATGGCGTCGCAAATAAAGTATCAAATCACAACAGCAAACGAATACTGAAAGTTCCTTCTCTTAATCAGAGAAGACGCTTACCTTGTACATTACACTTGCTTTTCTGTGCTTTTTTTTGCCCACAAAGTAGTAAACGACTGTATGGAGGTGCATGAGAGGCCTGGACGGGCTCAGCCAAAATAAATGTGCATTCAGCGAGGCACATTCTATCAATCACCATCTAACCACCATGTCCACCATAAAAACCACCATCGAGTTGGTGGTTATGATGGATTATGGTGATGGGTGGCAGGCGGATTTTCAATAGCTCCTGTACGAAATCCCCATGTGGACGGTGTACGTGCCTTATGGTCTTGTCTCGTAAAGGCCCGTGGATTATGTTGTTTGCGCCTGTCGTACGTGTCTTCTTTTCCTACTTTTCACCCAGCCTTTAAGATATTTTTTGCCAGGTGTGTCGAGCAAATGAAAATCTTCGATCGCTTTAAGGAGCCAGTGATTCTCACTCGTTATTAAGTTTTTTTCTCAAGCACGTCTTGACAGAAAGCTGCAGACGTAAGGGTGACTGATGTAAATGGGCCGCGCCCACGGTTGCGCTTCCAAAAAGCAATTCGGAGCATATATGCTCACAGTTCTTGCCCGTGCACTGGGATGCTGCCATTGCTGATTGGCCCATGTTGCCTATAACAGGAGCGTAAAATATCAATCATGAGCAAAGGTTACCCGCACATTGCATAGCGAGCACCTACTGGGCAAGATTAATAAAGCTGGCAGGAGTAGTGATACTCGGCGAGAAAACTATTCGAGGCTAATTACAGGCACATTCAAGCTGTACGAAGCAGCTTTTCGCCTGAAGGACCGCCAATAATTTTGTTCGAAAATAAAAACATTCCCGGTTCCAATTGTGATCAGATTGAGAGACACGGGTAGCATTAGTAACGTCTTTCTTTCTTAAAGCGAGATTCAAGTGGTAAAAAACGTCACTGTAATCTTCTCACGACATGGACGCACTTCTCACGGCATGGTCGCATTTGTTAAATGCCTTGGCCCAGCTTTAAGAGTGGAACAGTTGAAGTTTATCGCCTGAATTTTCGCTTCGCAGCGTCTAAGTCCATTTTCTACATGCGCTGTGATATATTCTCTACCTCTCCACCATGCCGCCCAGCAGCCGCCGTTCTGTTCTACACAAAGCTGCTTCTAACCGCTTTTTGTGGCTGAACGAGCTTCTCTCGTTGGTGGGCCTGGTTTTTCACGGGCCGACAATGGCCTCCTGGGGGTTAAAAGGGCAGTGTTCATGACCACGATGAGCAAATTCCCATTTATATAGCAGAAATACACACATGCACAAAAAATGAAGTGAGCCGTTGTTTACCGGCCGCGCCGGTTGCACGGAAGACTTCCCAGAAAATCAGTAAGACTTTATCTTTGGAAGCTTACAGCAGGTGTGTATAATTCGTGAGAACATACTCGCAGCCCCGTACACTTACGTCCCTTTTTTGCCGCGACTATGCGTCGTCCTTTGACGGTGCCGTGCTTCTGCCCATACATCCTTGCTCTCTGTTGCGACTGAATAGTAGCGTGCCTTGACACGGTTGGTGTCACTTGTTTTTTTTTTAAACTGCACGTCTCTAGCACATTACCGAAATCCACACCGACGCAAACAGTGCATGGCTCGGTGCCGTCCTTGCTTTCGGTCACTCTCGAAGGCGGAAGCGAATTATTCCACCACGAAAAGGAGTGCTTGCCATCATCTGGGTTACATCGAAATTCTCCCTCACCCCTCACCTGTACGGAAGGCCCTTCAATGTCGTTAGTGACCACCGCGGCTTGTGCTGGCTAGCTAACTTGAAAGATCCATCAGTACGCCTCCCACGATGAAGTCTCACTTCAAGAATTTGACATCACCGTCGTCTACGAAAGCGGAAGACGCCGACGCCCGGCTGCTCGTCTCGAGCCCCCGTCGGTCCCCCGCCACAGGGTCACCAGGACACTGACTCTTGGGAGCGATAAGTGCCGACGACTTTGCGGAACAACGAGCTGACCCAGAGCTCGAGAGCCTCATGGACCACATGGAAGGCAAGACCGTCGTTGTACCGAAGGCATTCCAGCGAGGCTTTTCTTTGTTTTTCCTGCACAATGATGTTCTATTGAAGAACTTCTCGCCGCTCCGATCCGACCACCTCCTAGCGCCTTCAGCGTTACGTCCGGAGGTTCACGAAGCTTGACACGACGACCCGACACCTTCGTTCCTCCCGCACACTCTCGAGGATCCAAGAAATGTACTACTGGCCTCGCCTCACTGCCGACGTTGCCCACTATGTAAGGTCATGTCGAGACTGTCAGCGGCGAAAAATGCCGCTTATCAGGCCAGCCGGACTTTTGCAGCCAGCCCGTCGAACCACCTCGCCGACCGTTCCAGGAAATCGCTACCGACTTATTGGGGCCTTTCCCGATGTCAACTTCCGCCAACAAATGGATAGTCATAGCGACAGACTACGTCACCCGCTACGCCGAAACAAGGGCCCTGCCTAGAGGAAGTGCCGCTGAGGTAGGGTACGGTTGGTAGTTGCTGTAGGCAATGGTAGAGCGTCCGCTTCCGATGCGGTAGGTACCGGGTCAGCATTATTACGAAGCGCTGCCTCGTGAAGCTGCTTTATCATATCGTGCCATGCGACAGGCGATGTGCGCAGCCCCGACAGCAACCTGAGTTGGCTCTTCCTGATGGTGCCTCCTCGCAAGGTGCGGACCGTTGCGGAAGAAGTGAACCGCAGAGCTACGCGTGCTGCTGCATCAAGGCAACGTCGGGCACAGCAGACCGCTGCGCAGAGAACAGCCCAAACCGTAGAGTTATGGCGCAGGGAATACCTACCACCTGTACTTGCACTAGTTTCCCCAACTTACAGTGACCTCTAAGAAGGTCGCTCCTCCAGCCTACGTTGTCACAGTCCTGCGATTCCTCTCAGGCCTGGCTCTTTTTTTGCCTTGAGTTCCGAAAGCAGTGGCTTCCTTGCCGGAACACAGCTATGGAGGCGCGCGCGTCATGCAGACGGCACCCTACCACGGATGTGCTGGCATTTAGTCGAAGATCTCTTTCGCACTCGGGTCCTCCTGCTTCGCTGAACTCGGGATGCTCTGGTCCTCATCAGCTCTTGTCGCTCTCGGCAGTGATGCCTGCGGCATCTTTTCGAGACGGCCTTTGTGGCGGTAGGCAATGACAATTCTAAGCAGAGGAGTATGCATGACCGGTACTTTGTCACTCTTTCTGGGATATCCCTCTGTCACACCGTGACAACTTGTATGCGCTCTGCGAGCGTTCTGCTTGCATGCCTGATCCGAAGTGAAGATCACGGGAATAACTTCGCGCACAGTCGAAAGGCCGACTTACCAACACGTTGCCAGCGGCACATCTACGTCATCTGCAGGGGGCCTGTGGAAGGCTGTTTCCCTCGGTATGTCTGGAGTCAATTTAATGCCAGGGCAAACAGCGATTCACGTTGTCACGTGTGTGCTGCACGAAGTGTTCCATGGAGCTATTCGTGATGCTTTGAGGGGGCACATCCTTCGAAATTGATTTCGCTAATACTAGCGGCGACGTCATTACATCAGCTGTCGTAGCGCCGTGATCTTCGGCGAATGAATGAATCCCGAAACTATAATTGCCTGACCACGGTGTGGTCTGGTTATGCGGTGGGCGCCGGACTAATTCTGACAAGGTCTAGGGTTATTTAACCAGCACACCCTGGCACCCAAACCGCACGCCTTCGTTGGATGCAGCATAGAATGCGGCGCCGCCGCCGCCGGGTTTGTAACAATGACCGTGGTGGTTCAGCAGTAGCGCAGTCGTGGCTCACAGAGACCTAGAATGTGACACGAACACACAGAGCGCGTTTTCGCGATCAACACTTTCCTGCACGTATAGAACACACCGCTTGATATCACAACTTACTGGAGGCACACCGCTGCTTTTCAATCGAGTCGAGCAGAACTAAACTTGAACGGTCCTCGATGTTTCGGTATATCCAGCTTGGTCGCACTTCACCCATGCGGCGTCGTGCCGTACGCCGATGTCATAGTCGGAGGCAGCACACTAGGTGATTACATTCACCGGTGTTGCGATATATCCGTGTTCGTGCCGTCATCAGGCGTCACTGCCCAGCGTCCTATACGCAGTTTCACAATTCATGCCACAAAAAAGCAGCCCTGACGAAGTTCGCGGTGTCCACGCGTAGACAACGCAAAGCGAGCGAAACGTCACCGTCACACGATCATGTAGCGAGAGTCGAAACGCGCGAAACCTCGCCGTCTCACGCTCGCGAGCTGTCACGTCGCTGCCGCGCCGGTTAGACGTGGTGTGCAGTGCAGACAGCACTTGCTTGGCTGCCGTCTCAGGAATCCGGAGGCCGGTGTACCGTTACGGCGAGTTTACCGGTAGTGCTCGCGCCCCTTAGCACCTTTACTATTACGAATGGCAGATTAACAGCCCAGGTTCTCGCCTCTTTCGATCAACTGCGTTTAGCAATCCCACGCGGCACTCACTTTACGCCTACGAAATAGTCTCGTCCTCAAGCGATGTACGCATACCTGGGGGCTTGTAGTACAAGGCTCGCCCTGGGACCAAACCGGTGAGGCCATCGGGTCTCGGCGAGCCCTCGCCTCACAATCCCCCTTCGGACACTGTTATTAATATGGCAAAAGATGTGTACGCCTCTGAGACTCCTGTTCTCCAGTTATAGCTACCTTGGCCCTTCGTCGTTCACTACTACTCCAGCCCACCTGCAAACGAGGTCGTTGCGAATGTCACCGCCCTACACCTGCCAGGACCTTGTACCCACATGGAACTCCCTTCTATGGCCAAGTTGCCATTTCCGCCCTTAGGATGCTAGAGCGTTACTGTTATCCAAATTCACGCTGTTGAAGGCGTCGGTTGGGCCTCCATCATTGCCATCAAGCGTCAGCTCGGCCATGAGGCGTGGCGGACGGAGTGACTTTGGCATTAAAAATTTGAGTGTTGGAGCCCACGAGGTAGCGCGCCAGCACGAAGTGTGCTGGCGCGCTACCTGGAAGGCACGCGCGTAAACAGACATGGCAGACTCGCATGAACGCATCTGTCATTCGTAATTAGCGGCCGGTGTTGGGAAGTATACCTGCTATATAACTGCTGCTAGAGGTTTCAGTCCATCTCCAGCATGACCGCTGTCTGTCTAGTCTTTGTAGTTGCCAAGTAATAAGGAAATACAATGCAGTAACACAGCCCTTGCCTGTTACAGGAAAAAAAAAGCAGGCTTCCGTCTCTACGGAGATTTTAGAAAGCTTGCGGAAGGACTGAGATTGCGGCAGGTCACGCTATAAATTGCATGCGGCATGGAGCACATTCCTATCGCTTGGACTCGTTATATGCGCCTTCGGTCACCAAGGCCAGCCTGAGGTCCTGTAATGTTTCCACAGGCCGGTCGGATCTAAAAAAAAAGGATTTGGTCCCACGAGGAGCCAAGCGTGGGCTCGTGTACTAATTCGCTCATGCGCAATGAGAGTGCATGCGCTGTCGCGCTGTGATGGTGCTGTTTTAAGCTCACGCCTCCTGAAATGGTTCTGTGGGTAAGCCGGGAGCCAGAGTTCAAGCGACGTTACACTTATATCAACTGTTGCCCGTACACGTGGTCATTTTAAGTAAAATCACTGGGCGGTCTAAATGAATAGTAATGCCAATACCTGCATACATTGTCACATAGTGGTTACGATGATGGACGGAGGAGCCGAACGTGCCGCCTAAGTGTAAATTCGAACACTACAACCTTCGGCCTATCTAGAGGAACTCGTGGAAGAGTCAGTATTAACACACTAAACAAATTAAACAAACACAAACATACAATGTTCGCACTGTGCCGCGTTACAGCACAAATACGCGGTCAGGAGCTCATCACATTGCCTGCACTCGGTGAGCGAGTTCTTTCAGTGGATTGGGCAGGCATTCCTTACGCCAACGGGTGGTCGCTGCTGCTATTGGGGACTAGATGAGTGGCATCCACTCCCGATGGAATGGATGCCACTCGCGATGGAGATTCCACTCCCGATGGAGTGGAATCTTAGAACTGTGCTTCTGGACGAAGACCATTGTTCTACTCCATCGTGACGAGATAGAGGTATCCATCACCTGGCTGTCTGTCAGGCGGGTAGTCGTCCAGGATTGGGTTATCTGTCACCGATCCCGAGCTATGAGACTCGCGAAGTAATCGCCGGAAAAGATGCCAAAGACCGAAATATCAGTTACCGAAAATGACCCGACGAAAGTTTAGACAATTAAGGTAAAGTCACTTTGATGCACTAGCAAAACGCCACCATTGGTTCAAAGACCGAGTCAGAGCCAAGGGTGGTGAAAAACAAATCTTCATAACGCAGGTAGTTGCCGTGCGTCTTGGCGTGCGTAGCGAAGGGTGAGGTGACTGCTCAAGATCCATGTTGCCGTTCCGCAGGGCAAGGCCTGTGTCGCATAGCATCTTTCTTATTTCCGACGTCAACGGATAGGGATGGGTCATGAAGTGGAGGAGCTTCCGGTAGGACAGGTAGGTGCCGCAGCTTCCGTGTGCCCACGCGAAACCGAGCTTGAGGACCATGTATTTGATTTCTGCGGGTGGCCAGTGGTTGCATCGCGTTCCCAAGAGATGGCGAGCTTGGGCATCGCGTCTCAAACTGCGCTGGTGGACGAATGGAATCGGCCACAGCCAGCGAGGTTCCGGAGTCAGACACCGACGCAGAGTGGGAGACCTGCAGTGGAGAAAACAGCAGGTGCGGTCTGTGTGAAAGGGCGAGGCACTCTGTGCCGATTGCTGCAGGACACGGTTGCAGCATCAAGGCGGTGTTCCACGCACAGGAGGGCATGTCGGCCGCGAGTACAGTTCCGCCGATGGGTGGGTGCGCCTCCCGAGTCTGGGACGGGGTACGATGATCACTGCCGTGTAGTGTAGAAGGCGACCAAAAGCAACAAGGAACTTAGTGCTCCTCTCAGACCAGGACTACTGCCTCGTGCCTTCATACCTGCCCGATGCCTTGGCTGCACCTCATATGCGGTTTGTGGCCACCAGCCATTTTTGCTGGTCCGTCCAGGCGTGTCGAGAGCCGAGCGCGTTGTTTCCAACCACGGGTCTGCATCGTCCGTAAGTCCGCGGAACTCCGGCAGTTCCCATGAACCGGGTGGAAGTGGGGCGGTAAATCCGGAGTTCATGGACGCCAAACATTGGAGTCGATGTGAGAAGCGCGCATGAGCTCAGCGACGCAGTCGGGTGAGTTTCCCGATGAACCAGCAGTGATCTAGTCATCAGTGCGCGGCCGTCGCAGCCCTCGCGGCGTCGAAATAATTTAAGTGGCAGCCATTGCATAGGAAGCTTGCATAACAGGTCCTTGCATGATGATTCCGGTGGCTATCTCACCGGGAAAAGCTATCGCCGCTTTGGAGGACGTGAGCCGTGGAGCCACCGAGGACTGCATGCCGCCCCCGGGCGGCGTGATGCGTACTTGCTGCGGAGGCAGGTTGGCGGACTTCATGGCCGTGGAAGCGTCGACGGCGTTCTGCAGCGATACATAACCGCGGTTCCGAGGACCGGCGAGTACACGTAGCTCCCTCAGCAGTGTTGGTGCTCACGCTAAACCTGGCTATACTTCCATTGCCCATTGTAAAGATAGAGATAGGACGCGTTCCTGGGCTAAGCTGATGATGATGATGATGCTCCTGAATAATTACGGCACTTACCCACCAGGGGGAATTGGCCAAGAGGTGATTACGTTTTGATTTTAAATTATTGGAAGGAACCGATAGAGAGAGAGAAGAAAAAAGATGTTTTAGAGGGAATTTAATTAGTGGAATTGTGCATGTTAACCATTCTAACCTGACAGATGAGTCACCAAAACATGTACAGAAGAATATCTTATGTATATTTTGCAGTACTCACGAGAAGAGTAGACTGTCTTTACAATTGACTTTTTTTTTAACAGGAATTGTCAAAATCGTATACGATTTGTCATTTGTATGTAATTGCACACTGCTCTCTTCGTCGTCATCCTCTGTCCAGCCGTTTGCCCCACGCGAGAGCCTAAGAGCCGTTGCCGCTCTTAACTAGTCATCACACACTTACATAAGAAGCTGTTCCTACAGAAATATTGAAAGGAATGCCGCCTTTGCAGCAAGCGAAACATAAATAACACACAACACTATTTCAAAACGTGAACTAGGAATTTAAAAAATCTGCAATAGCAAAGCAGCGCTCCCGGCCCCGCTGCCGCTGTTCCAGAGCTCCGACCACGCTGCGTGCCTGGCTGGCACCGATCGACGGAGCTCCAACATGTGGACCAGCTGTGTCAACAGCCCTGGTTGCTGTCCCGCCAGGATCTGATGCGGCAGCGAGTCGGTCAAGGGCCTCCGTAGATGCCATGGGGCACATGAAGCCGAGTATAATGACCTTGTTTCGAGAAACTCGATGCGCACAGCAATTTCCTTTTTACAAAACAGGCATTGTGCCCTTGCAGCATCCAGTAAAGGACTACGCGCGAATACCTTTGTGCATAAATAAGATTACGACTGAACTAACATCTTGATGTCCAATTAAAAAGCATTTCCAGCAGTGCATTGATTGCAGTCTGTTACGTCATGACGTTTACATGCAACAGGTGAAAAAGCACTCGCCCATACATTTTCTTCCACGATACGTAGTCGTCGGTCCGTACCTTACATTTGCCACATAAGGGAAGTTGCGTTTTTCGCCGCGGACGGCTGAGGAATAGTTTGACGCATGACAATAACTTTGACGTAATGTCACTGCACAAACGACAACGGCCTCGATAACTCACCTTTGTAAACATTTATAGACTTGTAGAGGTTACTACCACTTGCACCCACTAATGCATGGATGTAAGTAATGCAATAATAGCACAATTCTGTGTATTCTTTGGAGGTTTTGAACTCGTCTGGTGCTTTTTTATTGTGCCCAGCGCAATGCCTCTTGGCTTTGAAAATGAGACACCACATATTCCTCCACCAACGAGACCAGGTCTGCGGCGCAGCGACAGGACATACCTAAGAGAATTATCGCATAAAGAATGACAAATTTTGATCTTGCGTCTCTGAATTATTTAATACGTTATTAATATAAATGATTGGAATGTATTAAAATATGCTCCGGGAAGCTAAAGATTAGATGGAGTGATGAAAATTGAGAAGTTCGCGGGCATAAAGTGGAAAAAACTCGCTCAGGATAGCGCAAATTGAAAATCGTTAGCAGCAACCTTCAGTTTCCCGGCGAGGACTCGGTGACCTTATATTGAGGTCCGCGAATGTATGTCGGTGCGCTGAAGGGGATTGTGCAGGAGACGGGGAGCGCAACCGATGTACCGAACCTAGCTGGCGGGATAGGCAAGGTCTCCGTCAGGGGTGCGGAGGTAGTCAAAACGGGATACGGGAGGCCCTTGCTGAGGTGCCTCGTCTCGGCGTGGCATGTACCCGTACTTGGTGCGTCTACAGTCAGACCATGGTAGAAGAGTACGATATGCGTCGCGGTAGCAGCATTGACGGGCAATCCGAAGCCACGACAAAAAGCAAAGTGGACGGCGGTCTATATTGCGTGAGGCATCTGGTCTGCGGAAGTTTGGACGCCTCGACGGCGGCTCTTCACGCGGCGGGGGGTCATGGCGCTTCGTTATACTGCTGATAGTGCGGCGATGAGACAGGTGGCCTGAACGTGGCCTCGGGCGTCGGTCGTGGCGACACGGCTGTTTGCTTACGATGCAGCGTGTCGATACGCGGCTGTACGGGTGGTGTTGGCACAACGGGTTGTCGTGAAGAGCGGCAGCGTAGCTCATGGGACGCTGCTGGTAGTCAGGAAGAGGTGTCGCGAACACTTGCCTGATTTTATGGAAACTACTTGAGCGACCGCCACAGTGGCCGCTTCTGGGATGGTCAAATTCTACAACTTTCTTAGCCCTTCGCGAACAATCTCTCTCATCATGTCACGCAGAAAGGTGTGATCGTCAAACGTCATGGCAGTGGCGTGGATATGACTACTGTACAATACCGACCGTACGTACTGCCTGCTGCGTTCAGTAGTCGCTAGATAGCCGGAGCTTCCGTGATAGTCAGCCACAGTAGTTGGAGGATTACGCAGAAGCCCACCAAATAATTCCTCTTTTAAGGCACGCATGAGGTGTAGAAGGGCACGCATTTGGGCTGGTTGGTTCATGATTGCAAGAAACGCATGAGGTAGCGCAATTTATTTGATCTGTCGTGCTCGCGTCAGCTCTACGAAAGAGGCGAGCCATGTCTTCGGTGAACATGGCGATATTTTCTTTGGGTTCTCATACCATAGTGCACTATCGCGAAGGGCAAAATGTCCGTGAGAGCTTGTTATCAGTGTTCCACTGGTTCATCCTGGCTTATACTGACCAGTCCAGTCTTCAACATTTTCAAACGTGCCTCCGTGAACGTGATCAGGCGCCAGCGGCTGAAGAAGCATTACCGGTCGCGGGGGAGGAGAACGGCTCTCTTCCAGCCTGGGTGGCGCTGTGGGCATGGACAAAGGAGAGTGGCTCCTGGAAGAGGGCTCCTGCTGAGAAGGTAGTTGCGGAGCAAGGCCTAGAAAGCGACGGCTCAAACGATGTACGGAGGTGCTACGAGCGAGAGTACGGCGGGCTTTGACGACGGCTTCCAGAAGAACTCTGGAGCATTGCGCAGGGTTGCGTTACCGGGCACCTCCACCGGTGTCGCTATAAAACGCAAAAGCACCTTGAACAGGACAGCAAAAGAGCTCGTTGAAAACCTAGAGAAGTCTTGTTTCTCTTCTAATACGTCTAGCAAGTTCCATTACATGTAATTCCTTAGCGTTTTTATCGCAATCTTCTGGTACGCGTCAATATGTAACTCCATTCTATATGCGAGTCCCGTTAGTGATCACCAGTACTGTGAACCAAGTGAATAATTTTAGCTGCTAAATATTTTCCTTTACTTTGCAATACTACTTCCAAGAAGTAATTGCGCTCTGGGTCGAGGCGCGCTGGAACAAGTATTCAATACTTTTGATTAGGGCTTTTTATCTCGGTGAGATCGGTCGTTGTCAGTTCTTTGAGTATGAGACTTTTCGTGCGACAATGACTGGGTCTTTGTGCCGTACTCTATACAGAAGTGAGGCTCTCTGCCTCGAAGTTACTCGAGTATTGTGGTAGAGAAAACTGTTTAAAACGGTCATTTTGCCATATTTATCTATTACTACAAATGCTGCTCCTGTTTTTTTCACATATTTTGACCCATCCGCATAAATGTTAAAATCCGCGTTTACTGGAGTTGCTGAATTCTATTTATACGCTTTAAGCTGGGTGTGTGTGTACCAAATATCAACTTTGTTAGCTACATCTGATTTATCCAACAGTCGTTTTGGCCTTCTTTATGGAATATATTATATACCATATGTTCCTTTTTGATCGTAAAATTGATGGGAGGAACATTACACATGCAACATGTAAGGAATTATATGGTATTAAACACCCTACAAATTTTTCTTAAAAATATTCTTTGTATAGATATCTTTCCTTATGATGTGGGAATGCTCCTTATACCAGATTGGATATCCGTAGAAAATAATTCTTTCCATGCCCCTTGTGCATATTTCTCCTAATTGTTTGGGTCTAGTTCCCCAGCTTATTTACTAAATTGTGAAATATTCGCTGTTGTTTGGGATGTTGTTTTTAACTTTTTTTAAGGTGTGGTATAAAAGAAAACTGCTTATCGAAAAGAACTCCCAGAATCTTTAACTCACATACATCTTTAATGCAATTATTGCCAAGGCGGAGTTTTGGTGGTTTAGTACCGTATTTGTTTCCCAGTAATAGAGATTGACATTTTTGGGGGTTAAAACATAATTTGTTGGCTATAGCCCAGTGATAATCTTATCTAGTACTTCATTACCAGTTTTTCCAACTGTGACCTGCTTGTACCTGTGATAATTAATGTGACATCATCTGCGAAGGCTTGTATGCATGATATATCTGGGATTTGTAATCTTCATAGTGTTGAAATGGTTAGATTACAAAGAGTTGGGGTTAATGGGGATCCTTACGGTGATCCACTTTCCATTTTGTTGAAAATTTTAACTGAAGGTGTGTTATAGATTGTTTGCTCTGTGAAGATGTCGGTTACTATTTTAATAAGGTCAGATGGGATGTTGTGCCCTTTCATAATTTCTAGAAGTATTTCTGTATTAATAATACCAATCGCATTCTGTATGTCCAAGGATACCAGCAAACATTGTAGTTTGTTTAGTCTTGATATATGTATATGCCCTTTAATGTTATTTAGCGCGTTAATTGCGGAAGTACCGTATTTGAATCGGTATTGACTTTTTTGGTATCAAGTTATTAACAACCGAGAAATGATAAATCCTATTATTTATCAACATTTCCAAAATTTTCCCCAATATTGAGTTTATTGCTATGGGACGATATGCATCTTCTGCTTTATGGCTGTTGTTCTTTTTTGGTATTACAGTGACTCTAGAACATTTGCACCTTGTGGGGAAGTGACCTAGATCTAAACAGCTGTCAAAAATTTTTATAAAGAACTTCCCGCGTGTGTTGTAAAGTATTTGAGTAAAACATCTCCCTAAGTTATCTGGTCCAGGTGCAATCCTTTTTTCTTTAAGATTCTGTACAATGTGATCAACTTCTACAATGGAAAAGGGGATGTGCGTGCTTGATTTTGATGTTATTCCTGTTCCACTTGATCCGTCTGGTGTTTTGCTATTAATCTCTTCAATATTGTACAGTTGACTGAGGAGATATTCAAGTGATTCGTGTCCCGACTGTTTCTTTTGGCCATTTTCTTTCTCTTTTACTAGAATTATCACTTGTTTAGTTCTATTTGTGGACAATTTATGTGGTAAAGGGAATGGCGTTTTCTTTTCTACGTTCGAGCATGATTCTTTCCACAATCTATTTTCTGCTTCGTGAATATTTATATTGAACTTTGATAATGCATTAAATGCACTTCTTGAACTTTTCTCTGGTTTCAACTTTTGACCTTTGATACCTCCTTCTTATAGCTTTGACTTTCTTCCGTTATATTTACAGTTACCCGCAGACCCACCGCCCAAAGAACTCCAGAAGCTTGTAGGCTCGCAAAAGTGGAGACCCTACTGGCCAGCTCTGCTCTGGACGTCCAAGTCCGGGTCATAGCAAGGGCCCAAGAGGTCGCCTTCAGCCCCGACTGAGGGCCATCTGGTGGGGTCACAGAGCCCATCACTCCCAGTACCGATAATAAAGTTTTTTCACTCGAAAGGGCGACGCCGCGAGCGTTCGTGTGGTTCGCAGCACGCCCGGAAAGCAGCGAAGAAACGCGCGCGTCGCTGTCGCCTCGGTTTCCACCGTGCGCGACTGAGCCGTCCGACGAGAGCTACGTAGCGCCCTCTGGTCAGTAGACGGACGCCATACATCCCATTAACGAAACGGCAGTATAACGCCAGGATCATGGCATGTAAATCATGCCGGTCATGACACGCGTGTCATGATTCTAATGTTATGACCTGTCACTTACGTTCGTCGTGCTGTCGTGTTGTGCCATAGTCATTTTGGTATACATCCCATTAACGAAACACCTGGCATGTAAATCATGCCGCACATGACATGCATGTTATGCTTTTCATGCTATGACCTGTCATTTATGTTCGTCATGCAGTCATATTGTTGCATACCAATTTTGCTACACGTCCCAATAACGAAACGGCCAAGAGAGCACCAAGAACGTGGCATGTAAATCATGTCGCTGATGACAATGCATGTCATGATTTTCATGTTATGACCTGTCATTTACGTGCATGATGCAGTCATCTTGTGGCATGCCAGTTTTCGTATACATGCCGTTAACGAAACGCGTGGCATGTAAATCATGTCGCCCATGACATGCATATCATGATTTTCATGTTGTGACCTGCAGTCATGTTCCCCATGCAGTCATGTCGTGGCATACCAATTTTCGTATACATCCCATTAACGAAACGGCCAGGAGAGCACCAAGACCGTCGCATGTAAATCATGTCACTCATGACATGCATGTCATGATTTTCGTGTTATGACCTCTCATTTAAGTTTGTGATGCAGTCATGTTGTGGCATGTCAATTTGCGTATACGTCCCATTAACGAAACGCGTGGCATGTAAATCATGTCATTCATGACATGCATGTCATGATTTTCATGTTATGACCTGTCATTTAAGTTCGCCATGCAGTCATATTGTGGCATACCAATTTTTGAATACATTCCATTAACGAGACGACCAGGAGAACACCAAGACTGTGACATGTAAATCATGCCGCGCATGACACGCATGTCATGATTTTCATGTTATGACTTGCCATTTATGTACGTCAGGCAGTCATGTTGTGCCATACCAATTTTCGCATACATCCCATTAGCGAAACGGCCAGGAGAGCCCTAAGACCGTGGCATGTAAATCATGCCGCTCATGACATGCATATCATGATTTTCATGTTATGGCCTGTCATTTATGTTTGTCATGTAGTCATGATGTGACATACCAATTTTCGTAAACATCCGATTAGCGAAACGGCCAGGAGAGCACAAAATCGTAGGCTGCTAGATAGATAGATAGATAGATAGATAGATAGATAGATAGATAGATAGATAGATAGATACGCTCAAACTCGCCGAAGTTCGCTAAGAAATGCTTCGCATTTAATATGTCTTAAAAATACTCTTTGTATAGATATCTTTCCTTATGATGTAGGAATGCTCCTTATACCAGATGGGATATCCGTAGAAAATAATTCTTTCCATGCCCCTTGTGCATATTTCTCCTAATTGTTTGGGTCTAGTTCCCCAGCTTATTTACTAAATAGTGAAATATTCGCTGTTGTTTGGGATGTAGTTTTTAACTTTTTTAAAGGTGTGGTATAAAAGAAAATTGCTTATCGAAAAGAACTCCCAGAATCTTTAACTCACATACATCTTTAATGCAATTATTGCCAAGGCGGAGTTTTGGTGGTTTACTACTGTATTTGTTTCCCAGTAATAGAGATTGACATTTTTGGGGGTTAAAACATAATTTGTTGGCTGCAGCCCAGTGATAATCTTATCTAGTACTTCATTACCAGTTTTTCCAACTTTGACCTGCTTGTACCTGTGATAATTAATGTGACATCATCTGCGAAGGCTTGTATGCATGATATATCTGGGATTTGTAATCTTCATAGTGTTGAAATGGTTAGATTACAAAGAGTGGGGGTTGATGGGGATCCTTACGGTGATCCACTTTCCATTTTCTTGAAAATTTTAACTGAAGGTGTGTCATAGATTATTGTTCGCTCTGTCAAGGCGTCGGTTACTATTTTAATAAGGTCAAATGGGATGTTGTGTCCTTTCATAATTTCTAGAAGTATTTCTGTATTAATAATACCAATCGCATTCTGTATGTCCAAGGATACCAGCAAACATTGTAGTTTGTTTAGTTTTGATTTATTTATATGCTCTTTAATGTTATTTAGCGCGTTAATTGCAGAAGTACCGTATTTGAATCGGTATTGACTTTTTTGGTATCAAGTTATTAACAACCGAGAAATGATAAATCCTATTATTTATCAACTTTCCCAAAATTTTCCCCAATATTGAGTTTATTGCTATGGGACGATATGCATCTTCTGCTTTATGGTTGTTGTTCTTTTTTGGTATTACAGTGACTCTAGAACATTTCCACCTTGTGGGGAAGTGACCTAGATCTATACAGCTGTCAAAAATTTTGATAAAGAACTTCCCGCGTGTGTTGTAAAGTATTGCAGTAAAACATCTCCCTAAGTTATCTGGTCCAGGTGCAATCCTTTTTTCTTTAAGATTCTGTACAATGTGATCAACTTCTACAATGGAAAAGGGGATGTGCGTGCTTGATTTTGATGTTATTCCTGTTCCACTTGATCCGTCTGGTGTTTTGCTATTAATCTCTTCAATATTGTACAGTTTACTGAGGAGATATTCAACTGATTCGTGTTCCGACTCTGTCTTTTTGGCCATTTTCTTTCTCTTTACTGGAATTATCACTTGTTTAGTTCTATTTGTGGATAATTTATATGGTAAAGTGAATGGCTTTTTCTTTTCTACGTTCGAGCATGATTCATTCCACAATCTATTTTCTGCTTCGTGAATATTTATATTGCACTTTGATAATGCATTAAATACACTTCTTGAACTTTTCTCTGGTTTCATCTTTTGACCTTTGATACCTCCTTCTTATAGCTTTGACTTTCTTCCGTTATATTTACAGTTCTACACTCCACCAGGTTTTGCTATAGTCTTTTGGCTTTATTATATTGGTATGGCTTTTTATTAGGCTTTCTACGAGTAAAATGTATTTATTATAGTTTCAATTTGAATTGTACCTGCCATTTTTTCTTTTACTATTTGGTTGAACCATTCATCATGTTAGTTTCTAATACTTGATGTTCTCCTTTGATGTTTAAACGCTTTATCGGTTCTATCTTCTTGTTAAGTGATACTATTTGTATGTATTTGTGATTAATAACGGAGTTTTCTTCTAATATTTCCCATTTTTGAATTTTATCAAGCATGCAGTTAACTATAGCCAAATCCATCCAGCTTCTACCATATCCTGTCTCGAATGTTGGTAGAGAACTCTCATTATTTAAGACCGTGAGGTGATTTCTAAATAAAAATTCAAGTGTTTTGCCACCTCTTTCGTCTGAAATTTCCCCTCCCATAGTGGGTTTTCGGCACTGAAATCGCCTACTATGACGATCTTCTCCTTCCACGTCGCTTATAGGATTTGTTCTATTTCGGTCAAGGGCGGTTCTATATTTTCTTTTGGGGTACAGTAACAGTTAATAATATTGAGTACACCGTGCCAATTAACTTTGCAGATGTAATGAGTTGTGCTCTCTTTAAGGGATACATGGAAATTTATGTATTATAATGGCGGAGTTTGGTAGAGCTGCAGAACAAATTATTTGTGAGTTTATTGTAT
Organism: Hyalomma asiaticum; assembly: GCA_013339685.2. Lineage (NCBI taxonomy): Eukaryota > Metazoa > Arthropoda > Arachnida > Ixodida > Ixodidae > Hyalomma > Hyalomma asiaticum. The sequence continues at coordinate 62,634,612 of CM023487.1, read as the reverse complement.
ACCCTATTAGTTTATTGTTTAGGACGTATGGTTTTTGTATTACTGAAATACCGTCTTGGAAACGGGTTGGCAAATTAAGTTTTGTGGCCCCTGTTAACCTTGTTAGGTTTAATTGAATAAAATTTAGGGATTTGGTTTCCATATTGCTCACACCAAAGGAATGTCCCCGTGTTTTGAGCTGTGTGCTCTAATGAATTTCGGGCGGGACGACCCCCATGCGGCGCCTTTTTGACTCGTATAGCTTATTGTATTCTGTACATGGCTCCTCCCACATGGAATGTTGTTTGTGGTTATTTCCCCTGTCTGTGTAGACTGCACATTGCTGAGTACTTGCCTCGCACACCCTGTAATAGTGAGAGCCCCCACATTCAGTGCATCTTGGGTCGGTGGATCGACAGCGCTTTTCTGTATGCCCAAATCTGGCACACCTTGCACATTTGGCCGCATAGGCGTTCTCAAACACCCTGCATCTTGTCCATTCAATGTTAATTAATTTATTTTATTTACTTATTCACTTAAACATACTGCCAATCGCAATAGGGATTATTGCAGGAAGAGCAATAAGCATAGAATACAAAAATGACAAAAAATACAGAAATACAATTGTCAGAAACAATTTTACAGGTTTGAGGAACTATCCTTTAAATAGTGGAAGTGCTATTGTGTCGTTGTTTGCGAAAATGCGTAACACCGAAAAAATGCACAAGAGAACATCATATACATAATCCATCACACACATCATATACACATCATACAAAACCATGAAGCGGGAGCACTACAAGAAAAAAAGAATAAAGCTTAAATAGGAGCATAAGTATTAAGGTCGAGGTCATAGTGTGGAACCCTTGTTTAGGAGCGCAGTGGTTTCCCTTCTCACCAACTGATTAGCCAAGTCGCCATTTTTAATTAAGGTGATTGATTGTGATGTTTCTTTCCTTGTTGTCCATATAATTTCCACATCTTTGTCCTTTCGAGTTATTGTTTTGGCTAATTATTCTCTCTGGGATCTCGCTGTTGTCAGCCATCAAATGCACCTCTACCAACTTCTGGGTTCATTCCCTCGGATATTTTGGTGGAGTAGTTACTTGTCTCTGGATTGTCCTTCAACCATTCTTCGAGTTTCCTGATGTGATCATTCCCTGCTACAATTGCGATTCCTTTCTTAATATTTTTAACTTGGACATCTTGGAGTCCTTAATGTGCCGGATCAAAGAGCTGTGCTAGCTTATCTTTTATGTCTCGGTGAGCATCATCATTCCCGGTATTGTCGACAACCAATTCAATTCAATTCAATTCAATTCAATTTTTATTTACCAGAAAAAACAATCTGGAGGGTTACCTGGGCAAAAAGCTGTCGCAGCAGCTTGACGAAGGCCCAGGGTCCCTTACATGGCAATAGCACATGCATGACACATGTCACCAAGTGTTTTCACATAGGATTCGCATCGGAAGCATTATACATAGAGATCAGCGTACATCACACGTATACATAAAATGTAACAATGACACTTCGTACAAGAATGCAGGGTAATGAATTATTATAAAGATAAAAAGTAGTCACGCAGATGTTTTTTTTATTGAATGCGGCTGTGTGTTTGTACCGGTTGAGTATGGTTGGAATATTATGAGTTAGTGATTGCAGGCTGTAGTTGTTACGGGACCAAGGTACCTTCCATACCTCAGGGTTTCGTGTGTGCTTCGTCTTGTTGTGCGGTTTTAGGTTAGCGAGTGACGTAAAGTAATTTTGAACATTTTTGGATGAGAAATACATTTTTTCTAATAATCTATATTCATACAGCCTGTCAACGCGGTGCAATTTGTGTTTGAGAAATATACCATGTGTGGCTGAAAGTCGATCAACGTTTTCAATATGGCGGACAATTTTCTTTTGAATTGTTACAAGTTTTTGCATGTTACATTTTGAAGTTGTTGCCCAGACAAAGTAACAGTAGTGTACATATGACAGGAATAGACCGTAATAAATTTGCAGCTTTGCCCCCGTAGGCAAGAATGCGCGGCAGCGCGCCATAGCACCGGTAACCGAAGATAGCTTACCACAAAGATAATTGATGTGGGTATCCCAACGTAAACCAGAAGAAAAATATACTCCAAGAATTTTCAACTCTTCGACCAACTCAATACGTTGATTCTGAAAGTAAATATCATTATGAATGACGAGGGGTTTATTTTTAGCGCGAAACACGATAACTTTTGTTTTCTTTGAACTTACCTTAAGCCTGTTCGCCTGAGTCCAGTTGGACAAACTCGAGCATAATTTCATTGCATTTTTCGACAAGTTTGTTGGCATCAGGACCTGACACACACAATGTGTCATCCGCGTACATAATAAATTAGCTATACTTACAATGTCGTTAATAAATACATTAAACAAAAGTGGTCCAAGAATACTGCCTTGGGGCACACCGCATACAACAGGTAAATAGGATGACTTGTGGTTATTGATGGAGACGCACTGATTTCGTTCTTTAAGATACGACTGAAGTAATTCTAGCGGTCTTCCACGAAATCCACATAGGGAAAGTTTGTGAATAAGGATCTCGTGATCAAGACTGTCGAAAGCTTTACTAAAATCTATGAATATACCGGCTGTATAGCAGTTATGTTCAAAGCTCTGTAATACGTATTCCTTCAGTGTTAGGAGTGCCATTTCTGTCAACCTGTTTTTTCGGAAGCCGTACTGTGAGTCAGTAAGAACGCTCTTTTTATTTAAGAAGTCTGTCATTCGAGTAGATACGAGCTTTTCTATACCCTTTGAAAAAACTGGGAGTACAGATATCGGACGGTAGTTTGATGCAGAATTCCGATCACCACCCTTATGAATAACTGAAACCTTAGCGTATTTCATTGCGCTTGGGTAAATTGCAGTTTCTAAAATTAAGTTGTAAATGTGCACCAGTGGAAGAACAATAAATCTTAAAACATATTTTATAGGCTTAATCTGCAAATTATATCTAAAGCCCTACTGTTCAATCCCATGTACACTCTGTATACTTCACCCTCATCGGTAGGCGCAAAGAATGCACTTTCGCAAATAGCATTGCAGCGGGCCGTTTCCTTCACGCTGCCATTGCCGCTAGGGGTATCACTTTGCACAGTTGCGAAATGATGATTGAAGTAATCGGCAAGGGCCGTGCCTGCTATCTCACGTGAGTCTAGCTTTATCGATGTTAGGGGCGTAACCTCTTTAAGGCGACCGAGAACAGAATTAATCGTTTGCCATGCGATCTCAGGTCGTTGCCTGGAGACATTTGCGAATAATTCCTGGTAGTACATTGCCTTTGCCTGTCTTAGTTCAGCATTCAGTCTGTTTCTAAATTTTTTAAATGTCTGTAATGTTAAGTCGGACCGTGTACGTAAGAAGGAATGGTAGAGATTATTTTTTGTTTTTATCATTTTGGCAAGCTCATGTGTAACCCAAGGCTTTCTAATTCTTTTCGAATGCTTGGCTGTTTTCATTGGAAAATTTCTAGCATATATATCGATAAATGGTTCTAATAAAATCGTTGTATGCATCATTTGCATCTGTTTTTTCTAAAACATGTGACCAATTGTGGTTCATGACGTCAATCTTAAATTGCTCTAAGTTTGCTTGAGTGATGCATTGATAAGTTGCCGTTTGACATGCGTGAACCACGTTTTTCGAGTCATCAGGGTATATAAATAGATAGGGCAGTTGTCGCTTAGGTCACACGCCAATGTGCCTGTACTGCATACAGTAGCAGTAATATCGACAATTAGAAGGTCAAGAAGAGAAGACGTACGACTTGTTATACGTGTTGGAGTAATGATTGTATTCATAAAACCTGAAGACTGGAAACACTAAACAAAGAATTGGCCAATAAGGCCAATTCTTTGTTTCCATTGACCGCTTGAACCTTTACAAGTTGCGCTCCGACTAGTGGGCGAAAGTTGTCGTTCTTGCATGATTCTAGTGCTCCTGATAGGTACGCATTGCGCTCTGTGGTGCTGAGCGCGAGGGCCTTTACCTCCTGAAGCTGTTGCAGTAACGCTCTGAGATTCATCTTCAAGTTCCCTCCCCTCTGCACATTACTCTAGGCGTTCATGAATTTCGAATTTGACGCCAGTATTTTGACCATCTCATTGCTCGAGGAGGTCTGTCCCAAGCCTTGACTGTCCACTCCATTTTCCGTCTGGAATGCATCTTGTTGTGATGTAGTTTTAGGTTCCTTTGTTGTTATTTCTTCTGGGCTTTTTTGGCTTTTGTTTTCTTGGTTTTTTAACTTTTATGCTTCTTTGCGCTTTCGTCATCACTTCGGCCGGACCAGTATGAAATGTTCGTCATTTAATTAACTGATGAGGAATGAAGATAATGGGGCCAGAAGATTTATCATTACACTGCCACTCGTTGGCGGAGTGTACCGCTGCTCCCTTGTCCTTGCAAGGAGGAAAGCGGCGGACGTGTGCGTGTTTACAAAACTTGGTAATTTTTTGCTCCATGATTACTACAGGCAAAAGTGACAAATTCGCTGTGTATTTTACAATGTAAGCTGTTATGAGATCACAACGGCCGTTTTCGGCGCCGCAGTTGTCCGTAACCAATATCGCGCACATTTTAGAAAAATAACCAGTACCGAGGAGGATTCGAACCCATGTCGTCTGCGTGGCAGTCGAGCATCCTACCACTGAACTACGCCTGTGCTTGAAAAATCATCGCTAAAAGACCTAAACAGGTATAAAGCCTGCGAGGAATTGCATTAACAAATGTAATATGTCACGTGGCAGAATAGTAATACGCCACTACGAGTCGCGGAAAGTGCACTGAATAACGACTGGGAGGAACCATTTGAAAGAACACAGGGTACACACATTAACAGGGGAACACACATTATTACGAAGCGCTGCCCTTTGGAGCAGTTTTGTCGTATCGTGCCATGCGTCACGCGACAGTCGACGTGCGCAGCCCCGACAGCAGCCTGTCTTGGCTCTTCGATATTCCTGATGGCGCCTCCTCGCAAGGTGCGGAGCGCTGCTGAAGAAGTGAATCGCAGAGCTACGCCACTGCTGCAGCAAGGCAACGTCGCGCACAACAGACCGCTGTGCAGAGAGAAGCCGAAACCGCAGAGTTATGGCGCAGGGGATACCTACCGCCTGCACTTGCACTAGTTTCCCCCAAGCGTTTACAACTGGCCTCTAAGCAGGTCGTTCCTCCAGCTTACGCTGTCACTCGATTCCGCGCAGGCCTGGCTCTTTTTTATATAGAACACGTTTAGTAATTATGTGGTCATTCCAACCTGGTGTGATAAATCTTCCACATGCCATAGCTCACCTTGACAGTCGGCACCGCAGATCAGCTTAAGCAATCCTAGCATGTAGGCAACAGCCTCGGTCGGGGCTCGCCTCCTCGTGACTAGCGTAGGCAGCATATGTCAAAACGGTGCAGCGCACAGGGGAAACGTACACCGTCTTCAATGGCGAGATGACCCGCGGGTCTGGCGACTGCCGTCTTCTCGGCCACGTCCGTTGAGGTCCTGCAGCCGAACGACACCATATGACTGGGAGGGGGGGCCTGCTGCTGTTTTCTTTTTTCACCCAGGACTCGTTTGGTAATTACGTAGGTTCAGTCCAACTTGGCGTGATAAATCTTGACTATATATCATACCTCCTCACTTTTCCCTGCTCCTGCAGAGGAAAAAAGAAAATCTAGTCAGCCCTGCAGGCCAGCTTAAGCAGTGAACAGTGCTCAGTGGATGCACATTTAGCAAACGTGGTGCGCCCTCAGCAGCTTTGAGACCCATGCCCAAATCGCTGACAAAGCATCCGCGCGGGTTCGGAATTCAGGGGCGGACCCGTATCTTCTAACAGGTGTGAATACAACAAGGCTGATTGCGCATTCAAAAATTTAAGCCATTTTGTAGGTATCTGTCTATCATGACGCCGTATCTTGGTTATTTCAACATTTATGAGACATTCTGTTTTTTCCATCAGTTTAACAGTTAGCTTTCACTGAGCTCTAGTAGGTCGATTTCCGAAATGGTGCCGCAGACAGTATTCTAATTGACCGGTGTGGTGCTAGAGATGGCAATGTCCCCAAAGTAATGCAGGGCTCTGACCTTGCTGTATGGAAGACTGTCACGAACCTCAAGGAGGGGGTTGCCACTAGCCGTTTCGTTACCTTATAACCGGGTCTTATTGTCTGCTACAGATTTTGCAACACGGGAATATCATTGGGGCGGTTTTTGTTTTATGTTCCCCGTGTATGACATGGTACATACGGAATGCGTTTCGTTTGACAAAGAATTTTAGGGGCGAAGCTCCTTAGGGCGTGGGTCTGTACATCCCATGGTGTTCGTTGTTGGTGATGTACGTAGCCACGTCTACTTTTATGAAAAAAAAATTCCGCAAGTTGTGTCCTCTGCCTGGATTCGAACCCAGGCTCTCAGCGTGGCAGTCGAGCGTTCTACCACTGAGCTACGCCTGTTTTTTTTTTTAAACCAGTTTATTGACACAACACAAACATAAATAGCAGGTAACATACAGTTTTTTTTTCTTAAACAGCAATGCAGACTACTACAGTAGTCTCGATGGTGTTATTTCTTAATATTCCTTTAGGTAAACCAGAGGCTGAACCCTGGCTACCCAATCCGGAACAAACTCTTGATCTTTTAGTACATCAATGTACTGGCCGATGCATTCTCGAAAGAGCACACGTGCTGGCCGCCTGTCCGGGTCGCAGTGAAACCCGGCCATTCGAGCTCGCCATAAACAATGGAGGCCAAGCAGCATTATCAGGTCGAAAGGGAGCCCATCATCGTTTTCAACAGTTAAAAACCGAATTCCAATTGGATGTAGAGGCAAATCTTTCTTCAGCGTCCTTTGTAGCACATCCCAGAAATAGACCCCTTCCCAACAGTGCAAGAAAACATGATCTATTGTCTCTGGTTTTCTACAAATAAAACAATGGGATCCCCATGGCAAATAAAAACCTCGCTCTTCCAAAAAGGTCCGCACTGGCAAAGTACCAGAGTGTAACTTAAAAAAGGTTTTTGCACTTGACGGAATTTGCATTTTTTTTACTCGTTTGAGTACGTCTTGGCCTTCGCCTCCACTGTTTATGGCTCTATACAGAGGTACTGGAAAAATCATGTCACAAATGTCTTTATATAATTTCTTTCGATTAACTGAAAAAAGATATTCATTTGAAAACCTGACAGACAGGAAACGGACGCTGTCCACAATTTCCTTAAAGTAGCCTCGTGTAGATCCAGGCATACTTGCGGTGCTAACAACATAATTAGGTAAAGAGCGACAGAGGCGTAGCTGGCATACAGTTCGCAAAAAGGGATCTTGAACATCCCGAAAGAAAAGGAAACGATTAACTAGTTGGCGCACGAATAGATGCGACAAACCGAGTCCTCCAGCTTTAACTCGTCTGAACAGATTCGTCCTACTGCATCTTTCCCAAGTGGAGCCCCACACAAAAATGGCGAATATTCTGTGAAGCTTTTGAACATTCACACGCTTACAACAGAACACTTGCATCACATACCATAGCTTGCTCATGAGAAATACATTACATACAGCAGCTTTAGAAAACAATGAGAGACAAGTGGTGTTGAACCGCGTTGTTTTTTCCCGAATTTGTTTCACCTGATTAACCCAGTATTCATCAGTGCTTTTATAGTGCTCGAAGGGTACGCCTAAGTACTTTCCTGGACTTTTAAACCACCGTATGTTAGCATAAGTATCCGGGGCTTGTGACCATTCACCGTGCCATAACCCCAGACTCTTTCCCCAGTTTACTAAACTTCCTGTAATTTGTCCAAATTCCCTAACAACAGCACTTGTCTCTTGCACACTTTCTTTTGAAGTACAACACACTGCTACATCATCAGCATACGCCAGAACTTTAACTTCGGCTTCGAGGAGCCTAAAACCACGGATTCTTTCATTGCGTAAGATTGCCAAACATAAACTCTCAATATACAGCGCAAACAACAGTGGGCTTGCTGGGCAGCCCTGGCGGACAGAACGTTCCAGCTTAATAGGATCTCCTGGCATCTTGTTGATAATTAGCCTAGTAGTACAGTTCTGATACGCCAGGGCTACACCGTCTCTAATTACCGATCCAACATTAACGTGCTCAAGTATAGCAAAGAGCGCATCATGCGGTACGCGATCAAAAGCCTTTTCTAAATCGACCCTTGATTCCACATGTTTGGTGCTCGCCAACTATTTCTGTAATCACAGACTGTAATCTCCCTGCCAAAACTTTCATAAAAATTTTATAGTCAGTATTAGTAAGCGAAATGGGCCTATACGACGTAACTATCTTCAGTTTTTCTTTTTCCTCTGTCTTTGGAATAAGAATAGTATGTGTCTCAGCAAATGAAGGCGGCAATGCTTTGGCTGTGTAAGATTCCTTGAAGACAGATTGTAAGACAGGGGAAAGTTCCTTTTTAAAAGCTTTATAAAAGGCCGCACCCAAACCATCTGGTCCAGGTGATTTCCCAGGAGTGAGACTGTCTATTACTGTTTCAATTTCTGAGCCTATTATAGGCGACTCTAAAGCCTCTGTTGTCTCGCTAGATAACTGCGGCATCCGGTCTAGGAACGCGCCTTTGAACATTTCAATATCCACTGGTTCAGCAGCGTAAAGACATTGGTAGTAGCGAATAAAGGCGTTTGCTATAGCACGGTTAGTAGTTAGTTCGATATCGTTTTCTTTTATTACTTCGATGTGATTCCGACGCATATGAGCCTTCTGTATTCCAAGTGCGCGTTTTGTGGGCATCTCACCCATCGCCCACGCCTCTGCTCTTGCACGAATGAGTGCACCTCGGTAGCGTTCCTGTTCGTATGTTTCAATTTTCTGCTTTATGGCTCGAATGTCATCTCTAAATGCGCCCGGCTCTCTACTTTCAAGCGCTATCAATTCCTGAAGCGTCGCTCTAAGTTGATTCTCTTTCATTTTTTCTTGGTATTTTAAAGCACTGGATCTCGAGATGGCCCTCATTTTAACGCGTTGCTTTAAATGTTCCCATTGCTCAGAAATATTACAGCAGTCACCCAGTTGAATATTCTTAATCTCCTCAATAACGTAGTCTTTAAAAGCGTCATCATGGAGTAACTTAGCGTTAAACTTCCATAGGTCCCAATTAAATTTGTTTTCCTTTTGTTTCAAGCCAACGCTACATTGAACGAGACAATGGTCCGAAAAGGAAACAGGTATAACTGAGTAATTATTGCTTTTGGACAACGCGTCCCCTGTCATGTAAATTCTATCAAGACGCGCGTGACTGGTTCCTTGAAAATGCGTAAATCGAACTTTGCGTCCGGCCTCGATGCATTCGGCTACGTCTTCCAATTTGAATTCATCAAGTAGCTGCTTCAGCATTACAACGCTTCCGTCGTGAACTGACCGTTTAGATGATCTGTCCTTTGCACTCAAAACACAGTTAAAATCACCCAACAAAACAATCTGCTTTTGCACACATAGATGTTGCTTAATCTTTGCAAAGAACCTTTCGCGTTCTGCATCCGCGTTTGGCACATAGATGCCTATGGCGCGCCATTCAATATCGCGTCTAGTGAAATCACACCAAACCAGTCTGCCTGAATCGCAAGAAAAGTGGTCCTGGACGATCATCCCTGGAACTTTCTTAACGAAAAGCACGCAACCAGCAGATGAGCCCTTAGCGTGGCTTACAACGGCAAAATACTTCGATGTAAAACGTAGCATCATGCTCCGGGTCCCCTCCTCCCCTTCAACCTTTGTCTCTTGGACGGCTAGCACGTCTATATCGCGATCAATTAACAAGCGATAGACTTGAGCCTGTTTTTTCCTCGAGGCCAAACCTCTGACATTTAATGTAGCGAAAGCAAGTGACGAATTGCTAGCCATTGTTATGCTAATAAAAAAAAGGGGACAGGCCCGGAGCATGGTGCTTACCGTGTACGTCTAGCTTAGCGCTAGACGCCTCCGGTGCCATCCGGTGGTCTGGCGTCATGTTGCTCCAGTTCCATTGGCGTTCCAGCTGTTCTATTCCGAGATGTACTGGGTCTCGTCCTGGCACTCGGGCGCCGCGCCGCTGTCGACTTCGCTGGTGGTCCATCTACTTTGCTGCCATCGGCTGCGCCCTCAGCAGGCTTCTCTAACGGTCTCTTGACCGCCAAGCCAGTGTTAGGCGCTCGTGCTGCTCCTTGCCCGGGCAACTCGCGTCGTACCACCACTTCAGTAGGCACCTCGTCTGGTTGACTGTGGTCGTCCTCGGCAGCAGCATTCTCCTCGTTGATTCCCGCTGTTGGAGTTGCATTCTCCGTAGTTTTCGACGCAGATTGGTCGTCAGGCATAGAAGTCTTGCCTTCCACTACCGCATTCGCAGCGTCTCCTGCACCCTTGGCCGCGTCTTCGGCTTCCGCAGCGTCCATGGTCTGCTCACCGAGCTCATCGCTCACTGCAGCGCCTGTGACAGCAGCGTAAGAGCGGACGCACTGGGCGTCTCGATGACCAAATCGACGGCAAATGGAACACCGTGGCACTTTGCAGTCCCGCCGCACATGACCGGTTCCTTTACACCGCAGGCATTGCATAGGCCTACCTGGTGCAACCACTAGGGCCAGCTCTCCCGCCACGCGAATTTGGTGCGGGATATCCTCGACTGTCATTCCACTCTTCAACTTTAGGAGAACCGTTCTGGTCGTCGACCCCTTGTCGCTGACACCGTCTACACGCCAGCGTTCCCGGTTGACTTCCACAACATTGCCGAAAGCAGCGAACGCCGTTCGCACATCATCGGCGACGCCGTGGAGCAGCCAATGTAGCCGCAGTTTTATCTGCCGGTCTTGGGGATCGACAATGAGACAGCGATGTCCCTTCACTTGCAGCTCCTTGAAGGACAACATTCTCTTCGTTGCTTCTTCTCCACTCAGCGTAACCGCCCATACGTGGTTTATCTGGTAGGCTCCAAGTGCCACGACGTCGGGCAGCAGTCCTGTAGGGCCTATGGCGTCTCTGAAAGTCTTCAACTCTGTAGGGTCTTGCTCGAACATCCCCATGCAGAAAAACAGTATTCATTGACACGCGTCCTGTGGGCAGTTGGGGCAAAATCACTTGGTACTCTTCAGTGTTCCTGTTTCCGCGGCCAGAGAGGGCCGCTGTAGCCGCTCCGACGGAGCCCTGCATCCTGCGTGTCCTCTGCCTGGATGCGAACCCAGGCTCTCGGCGTGGCAGTCGAGCGTTCTACCACTGAGCTACGCCTGTGGTTGAAAAATTATCGCTAAAAGACCTAAACAGGTATAATGTCTCCCGCTGAATCGCATTAACAAACGTAATGTTAAGTTGAAAAATAGTAATACACCGCTACACGACGCGAAAATGGATTGTATAACGAGGTCGAGGCATCATTTGAAAGAACACAGAGCTGCGTGCTTTGTAGCTTTGAACCCATTACGGAGGCACTGGTAATTAGGGCGTAGTGGGTACTTCCCTACTTGCCAAAATGATAAGTTATGGCGCAGGAGATACCTACCACTTCTACTTGCACTAGTTTCCTCAAGCGTTTAAAGTGGCCTCTAAGAAAGTAGCTCCTCCTGCTTACGCTGTCACTGTCCTGCAGTTCCGCGCAGGCCTGGCTCTAGCACAGCATATCCCCCTTAAACGCGAGATCCCAGCGTACGAATACAGTGTTTCTCACGCCTTTACATGATGATCGACTGGGCGATTTACGCGAAAGATTCACGGTTTACCGATGATTCCCTCCGGAGCCTTCGCGCACTCATCATCATTCACCCCGTGGATATGCTGTGATTTTTCACTAGTGCCTACCCTTTCAAAGGAGCATTAAGGAAGTTCTGGAAAGTTAACAGCCATCTAAGGAGCGCCTTGTTCAGCGGTAGTCGTCCACCATAGAGCCCAACAAGAGGATGCTTGCGGGGACGCGAGCTCTACATTACGGCCTAATATAAACAGCCTAGGGTGGTCATCGGTGAACAGACTGTTACATACAATGTAGAACAGGGAATAGCGACAATCCGTGTTCTACATTGTTCGTTTTTAGCGATCTCTTCATCGATTCAAGCCTCCATGTTCCGCTGAGCTTCTCTTCTAGCTAGGGTGCTCATGTCACACAAAGTTAACCCTTGCTGCCAGGAATATCGGAAGAGATGAGAGGACAGGCGTAGTAAGAGACTTTCGAGGAATGGAAAGGAGCCACGAAGACGCGGAAGACCGCGCGCTTGGGCTCGCGTAAGGTGAAGCGCGTGCCCTTCAGAACGCCGACGGCTGGCTGATCGATCGTTGTCGGCGACCGTAACTTATCAGTAACTTACCAGGTGCAGCGGCCACCCCCTACATGCCCGTTGCTCCGTGAGGTGGATCCTATACCGCTGCAGTTAGAGGAAAAGAGTGAACGCAATAATATACTTTATGGACCTGCACACACATTAGGCGAAATTTAAAACGCTTGTCACGCTGATGCTCTTACGCGTCCACCTCCACCTCGAGTGCTGCCGCGGGAACGCCAGCCTGCTGGAAAGTTCTATAAGCATACCCCTTTGCCATGTGGCTATTCGTTACGCTGGCTATTCCACAAGCTTTCGTAGTATACATCTTCGGAATTATTCTACATTTATTGAGCGCTTAATGTTCCCATAATAATTTGTCGTTGTGCACTCGCCTGAGGGCATATTATTTTTGTGATGACAGCGTCTCGTTCTTTGATTCTTTCTGTACAAAAGCAGAAACGGGAGCAAGGTCAAAAGGCTGGAAGCCTCAAATGCAGGGCGCCAGGCCATCAAAACACCATGCAAATAGCAATAACATTAAAGCACCATTCGTAATGCACATGCGCTACAACACTTGCAACCCTAAACATACTAATAAACAACAGTTGTGCTCATCGCCATATATAAAGAAAAGTGCTCATCGCCATATATAAAGCACAGTGAAACTAGACGTAGGTAGGAATAATAACACGGTGCAGTATTTGCATTAGGAAAAGAAAACACATGAGAGATAACATACAGTGGACAAACAGGAAATATAGCCAAGGGTATTGAATGTTAATTTTAATCGGTGCCATCATAATTATTCGCTTGGAAACAGTGCTGTTTATATTTACAAGACTGTCGATTTTGTCTGGAAGGGTGGGTAGCTCAAATGATGCGTGTTGCCGTCCGTAAATGGTTCGTAGCTTTGTAAACCTTCTAGGATATATGCACGGAAAAAGTACAAAGACCCTCGCAAAAATCCCATTGTACCGAAACTAGTAGCCACACTCAGATTGTGCTGTATTAACCGCCAGCTTTTCCGTTCTCTCTCTCTCCTATGCTATTGTACTGTTCACCAACCGTGTGGCGTTACGCTAAAGGTGCCTCTTACAGATAATGACAAACTCTTGAGCACTGTTCAGGCACCCAAGATTTTCCGGCTGCTTACCCCTTGGTAGGGCAAGTTGGTGACGCCGCCAACCCGTGTGCAGCCCGCGGAAGCGAGGCGCCTGAGCTCCCCCATTGCATCTTGGAATACACCAGCCCATGCAGTAATATTTGCCATCTTAGTGTGGTGGCCCATCCATGTAAAATCTCTAGCTGGAACGTTGTAGAGGAAACAGCACGAACACAAGGACGTCGGTGAAGAAACACACCATACCACAGAACGCTATCAAATGCTTTTATTACGGGGAAAAACGTACATAAATGCTTATGAGTGCCTCGTCACAAGCGTTACACACCTGATTTGAAAAAAGACAGAAAAATGAAAATGTCATCTTCACACGATGCTGCGTGCACATCGCTCAAACGGTAATTTATTGCATGTCAGCAGAAAGGAATGCAATCTCTTTTGTCTAAGAAGGCAATATAAGGCGTACATACACACTTAAAGCGATGTTATGTCCCTTTATAATTCCTCGCGTCAGTTGGCAGTGGCTCCTTGCTAGACCTTCACGATTTTTTTTTAAAAGGGAACGACAACTACAAAGCTTAGAATGAATGCCAAGGTGGCTTTTAACAGCACTGGTAACGTTGTTGTAATGTTGGCGAAGCCCTCATTTAAGTGTTTGTCTGTCTGTCCTACGTGAAATTTGCCACAAGTGTATACGGTAAACAGCACGCTCACCACAAGGCCATACTGCCGGACTGTGTGGCTTACGACAAGAGAAGATGCGCTTTTGGAGGTTTGGTCAGGCGGTTGCATAAAGTAGACAGCTTATTAGGCGCGCTCAAGGCGACATTCACATTAACGCGCTTGGCGATTCGCTTCAGGTTGTGAGACAATTTACGAATGTAGGCTATAACAGTGCACGTACGAAGTTTCCTTTGTCTACCGTTATCAACGTCAACTCGTTCGTTAGACCTAGGCAAGCATAATTCCTTCATTCATCGTCTCTAGTGCAACTGAAGCCAGCACGCGCGTGTTAAGGATAACCGGCCACTAGCTGTGTTGTTACCTGCGCAAGAAAACTATCACTTTTACAGTGTACTCAGGATTGCTTGAGCTCTCTGGGAAGGCAAAGCTTGGTGATTCCTCTTTTTAATAACTTTGAATAGGCACTGTGAAACGACGGGTGGGTTTCTTACTGGGTGCTTCAAAGCACCAACACAGGCACTCGGAAGTCCATTTAATACGTAGATCCTGTCACTTGGGAATTCGCAAGTTCATTCAAAGGATCTTGCACATGGTCTGAGTTATCAAGCACATCAGAAGCGGATCTCTCAAGAGAAGACGTATCACATTATGCACACACAAGGAAATCGTCAACAAACCTAACACCTTTGTAACACGGAAATTCGCTCTTCTACGCGCACAATACGCTCTTCTACGCACACAAGCAATTCATCATGAGGGATGGAATAATAGAAATGCTTTATCAGTTGAGAAGACTGAGAAATCCTTAGGACGGCAAAGCTTTAAAAAGTAGTTGACGTCTTCTGCCGCCAACTGGTTCAGCTAAGGGATTTAGTGAATTCACTGCTACATTCACTGCTACAGGCATTTAGTGAATTCACATCTGACTACGTCGTTGTGGGTGGGGATTTTAACTTCGTTCTTCGTTCTTTGATTCTTTCTGTACAAACTGGAATGGAATGAGCAGTACAAACTCAACTGGAATGAGCAGCCAATAGCCTCTGGAAGTTCTCCTAGTTTCAAATCTGAAATTGCAGATTTTATGAACCTCCTGTCATTGAAACAGTGTTGAAACCTACCCGAGGAAGTCATATCCTGGATTTGTTTTTCACAAATATGCCAGAAATGGTAGAAAACACTGAAGTTATTACCAGCGATAACTGACGACGACGTCGTGCTAAGTGAGGTAAATATGAACCATACAAACGCTTACACTGAGAAGAGTCTATGCATGTGCAGCTACGCGAAGGCTAATGTCCAAGGAATTAGGACTTCATTGGACGCATATTTCGTTCATTTAGAAACACTTGCGTTTGAGTATTCTGCACAAAAGCTGTGGATTCTGTTTAAGGACAAAATTCTAGAGCTGAGACACGATTTGTTACATGATGGGTACTGCCTAGAAGGCGTAATAAAATTAAGCCATGGTAACTCGATTCTTTAGTCAAGCGTATGCAAAGAACTTACCGTTCATTTAAACTAAACCCCTCGAAAGAGAACTTTTGCAAACTGAAGCTGACAACGCGTGAAGTAAGCAATGCTACTGCCGAAAAGAAATCAGCCTATTTCGAAACAATGGAACGTAAAATAAAGCAAAACGTGAAGGAACTTTGGAAACGTATAAAACGAATAAGAAAGACATTTCAATTCCTACTTTGACCAGCTACTACCGTTTGCCACTCGAATGAGGAGGCTAAGGTGTTCAATTTTTAGTTTACGTCAGTTTTCTCTGCCTCTACTGATGCGCAGAAAGATTTGAAATTGTTTATACACGAATCCACATCCATGCCTGATCTAGTGCTCTAAGCTCGTGGCATTGAATTACTATTTAGAAATTTAGATTGTGCAAAAGCCGTAGGGCCTGATTGTTTGCCCAGTTTTACATTAAAGTCTTGTTCCCACACAGTGTCAGTGTACCTGAAAGTTACTTTTGGAAAGTCCTTAAAACACAGTCCTCTTCCGACTGATTGGAAAATGTCGTCGGTTGCTCCTATACATAAATCTAGCCCGCGAAACGTTGTGAAAAACTACCGCCCTATTTCACTCACTTCCATGTGTGGTAAAATTCCTGAACACATTTTATATACTGCCATTGTTAAACACATAGATAGTAATTCTTTATTCAACTCAAACCAGCACGAATTTAGGCAGAGACTATCGTTCGTCACACAACTGGTAGAGTTTACGCATGTTTTTGCAGCAACCCAGGATGACAAATTTTCGGTCGATTGCATTTTCCTTGACATTCAGAAAGCTTTCAACACCGTTTCGCATCACTTATTGCTGCAAAAACTAACCAGCTTTAATATTGTTGCAGATCTGAAGCGCACTTCCCGTGCGGATGGGACGGCTTGAATTCATTTGTGCATTCGTCTCCCGCGCACGAAACGAGGGGTCTCCGTCGACGAGGGGGCCGTCAAACCCGTTTCGGGCGCATCGCTTCAAGGACGGTGTCGCACCTCCACCGGAAGAGAGAGAGGGAGGGAGAGTGGCCGCAAGCGAGGAACAAAACTTGTTCAGAGACCATCGGGAAGCGAAAAGGAAAACATCGACCTACGCAGTTGTAAATATTGTAAAATAAACGTTCCTGTAGCAGTACGAACCGAGAGAATCATTGAAACCGATCAGTATATTTCACATTTTTTGGTGCCGAAACCCGGCATTCGTCAGCGGCTACAGGAACTCAGCGACTACAACGACAACTGCGTCGAATGAAGAATGGAGCGGCTTCAAACAAAGAGAACGGTGACGCGCGTCGAGCTACAGAAGCTCAGCGACGAGCTGATGCAACTGAGGACCGCCGATGCCTTGGAGCTTCATCAAGAAGATCGAATTGCGGAAATGAAGGAGGAACTGGAGGCTCTTGCAAAGGAGATGAATCAGCTAGACGCACTCATCGAACCGCACGTTTGCGACGAGGACCTTGCGGAGGAATACGGTGGCGTGCGGAAGAATCAAGGGCTCATCACACGTATGCGAACCCGACTTGAACGCCTGCAGCGAAAGAGCATTACCGACACCGATAGTACAACGGCCGTATCGTCCGCCAGCAGTGCAGGGAGCCTCAAACTACCGAAGCTTGAGTTGCAAAAGTTCAGCGGCGACCGACTGGGGTGGCAGCCATTTTGGGAGCAATTCCGACAGGCTGTCCACGAGAACACCACCCTTTCGGACACTGAGAGGTTCCTCTACTTGCGTACGGCGCTGACGGGCAAGGCGGCAGCAGCGGTGAGTGGCATCCAAGGAACTGAACAAAATTATCAGTATGCCATAAAGACACTGAAGGAGCGTTTCGGCAGGCAGGACGTGCTTGTGCAGGAACACCTCACGCAGCTATTAAATCTGCAAACGGTGAAAGCACGCGACGATGTTAATGCGCTCCGTCGGCTGTACGACCACATCCAGAGAAACATCGCTGGGCTGAAAAACCTGGGTGTTCAACCGGGCTCCTACGGTGCGATGCTGTGCGCGGCGTTGTTTCGTGTGTTACCTACCGAATGGGCTGTGCAGTTCCACAAATCTCACACAACGGACAATGATGTGCTGGACAGCTCAACTCTCGATTCCATCCTCGGCTCCATTCGCCTGGAAGTGGAGAGCCGTGAGAGGATCCATGCTGGTAGCGCACGAGACTCGCATCCCGTGCCCAAGGAGAAGCCCCCTGGCTACATCAGAGGAAAGGGCTCAGCGGCTAGCCTCAAGGTTGGTGTCAAATGGGACAAGGAAAGATGCCCCCTGTGTGAGTCGGAGTCTCATGACGCAACATTGTGCGACGCGTTCATATCGGTCAAAGAAAAGAAATTGAAACTCCGGAGCCAGGGAAGGTGCTACCGCTGCGCAAAAAAGGGCACCTCTCTCAAGAATGTAAGAACTGGAATATTCAATGTGCTAAGTGCGGCCGTCGTCACATCACGTCACTCTGTGACCCTCCTCAGCCATCCACCTCCGAGAAGACCGCAACGCCACTACACTCAACGGCTTCGCTGAGCAGCCACACGAGAAACTCAGTTCTGCTGCAAACGGCGCAAGTTTGGGTTGACGGGCCTCATCGAAAATGCCTTGCGCGCTGTCTCTTTGACGGAGGCAGTCAGCGGTCATTTGTGACGGAATTCATCTCGCGACAGATGAACTTGGAGGTGATCGGCGAGGAAGAGGTTACAATTTGCCCGTTCGGGGGAGTTGCGAACGTGATGAAGAGCAAGCGACGACTCGTGCGAATGTGGCTCAGGAGCCAATACAGCCGTCAGGAACATTCGATCGAAGCGCTTGAGGTCGAGGAGATATGTTCCGACAGATTGATGCTACCGGAAGACGTGCTGGATCTCACCGGACTCGAGGATCTGCAGTTGGCAGACGCAGCACTGCCTCCCGCACGCAACGACCGCGAGGACATTGACATTCTCATTGGAGCCGACATCTACTGGAGCATTGTGACTGGGGAGGTGCGAAACGTCAAAGGAGGCCTGTTTGCAGTGAATACTGACTTCGGTTGGACCCTGCAAGGTCCGATTCCGCAGACGGCCTCGGCAGTGTGCTGCTCATCGGTGACCGTCCTGCGCACCAGTGTTGTCGATCCGGTTCCTAGCCTCTCCAACAAGCTTCGAGCCTTCTGGGAGTTGGAGAGCCTCGGGATTTTAACGAGGGACGTCCAGACGGCTGACGAGGGAGAACACGTGAGCCAAAGCTTCACTAATTCATTGCACTTCATTGACGGACGCTACGAAGCAAGTCTCCCTTGGAAACCTTTGGACCGGCCTTTAGAGAACAACGAGGCAGTTGCACGACAGCGCTTAAGCAAGTTGTTTCGGCGTCTGAAGTCAAATAACGAGAGGCTGAATGAGTATGACACCACCATCAGAAATTATTTGGAAGAAGGCTTCGCCGAAAGGGTTCCCGCTAACGAGGTCCACAGCACAGACGCAAGGGTTTATTACATGCCGCATCGGGCTGTTCTGCGACCTGGGAGCACCACGACCAAAGTGCGAATTGTGTTCGATGCCTCCGCGAAAGCGCAGGGTTGTATGTCCCTCAACGACGCACTGTCAACAGGCCCGAGCCTAAACCCAGATATTCTGCAGCTGCTGCTCAACTTCCGTCGTCATGCTATAGCGCTCACCGCGGACATTGAGAAGGCGTTCCTTCAAATGCGTGTAAAACCACACCGCGACGCACTTAGATTCCTATGGTTCCGTGACCCGCCAAACGAGCAGACGACAACCGATGAAGCGGAAGTGTGGCGCATGACGCGAATTCCATTTGGAGCAACAAGCAGCCCTTTCATACTGGCCGCCACAATCCGACACCATCTTGCTGGCGTATCCGCTGACCTGTCTGATACTGCTAAGGTACTTGATAAGTGCCTTTACGTTGACGACCTAATAACGGGCGTTGATGAAGTGCAAGAGGCCATGACCTTCTACGACAACGCACAAAGAATCATGAGATCTGCCGGAATGAAGTTGAGGGAGTGGAGCTCGAACAGCGAGGTGTTGCAAGAACGGTTCCGCTCTGATGGCAGTGAGAATCCATGCAGTGCTAGTGAGGCTGCGACGGCAGAAATAACGCCAGTGCTGGGGCTCGAGTGGAACAGGGAAGGCGACGAGCTGAGGTATCCGCTGAGAGCTGTATTGGACCTTCTCGCCATCAATAGAAATACGAAACGATTCGTACTACAAGCCTCAGCGAGAATATTTGACCCTCTTGGTCTTCTCAGCCCAGTGACGATAACAGCAAAGATGCTGTTTCAGGAACTTTGGATCCTTGGCATAGAATGGGACGCACAGCTACCCCTGGGCGTGAGTGAGAGATGGGAGAGGTGGATCGACCCTCTATACCACCTCGCGGATATCACCTTCCCTCGCCGCTACGCTTGCAACCCTGAAGCGGCCGAGCTGCACATATTTGATGATTGATGGTTCGGTGAGGAAAGGACGCTAATTTCTGCAGCCCGTGTAGGGAGCACGGCTAAGCGTCCGTGGGGGTGGGGGAAAGGGAGTGAAAGAGATAGAGAGGAGAGAAAGGCCGTAGTGGAGGGCTCCGGAAATTTAGACCACCTGGGGTTCTTTAACGTGCACTGACAACGCACAGTACACGGGCCTCTGGCATTTTCGCCTCCATCGAAAATGCGACCGCCGCGGCCGGGATCGAACCCGCGTATTTTGGGTGGCAGCCGAGTACCGTAACCACTACACCACCGCGGCGGA
The DNA here is from genome assembly GCA_013339685.2 of Hyalomma asiaticum. Classification (NCBI taxonomy): domain Eukaryota; kingdom Metazoa; phylum Arthropoda; class Arachnida; order Ixodida; family Ixodidae; genus Hyalomma; species Hyalomma asiaticum. Next base: position 62,614,302 of record CM023487.1, on the reverse strand, counting down.
CTCACATATTTACGGACGCAAGTCCGCGTGCTTATGGAGCGGCGGCCTATCTGCGTGGTGAGAGAGGCGGGAAGACCACTGTTAGTCTAATCCTGGCGAAAACACGCGTCGCGCCTTTGAAGGTGCTATCACTTCCGAGGTTAGAGCTGCTTGGAACATTGTTGGGCGCTCGACTTTGCGCCTACCTCAGAGAAGCTCTGGAACTACAGGCTTCGAAGGTGACCCTTTGGACCGACTCAATGGTTGCTCTTCACTGGATAAAAGGGTCATCTACTCAATGGAAGCCTTTTGTCGCGAACCGCGTTCGAGAGATTCAGGAGAAGGTTGACCCCAGCGACTGGCGACATTGCCCGGGTGGCGACAATCCAGCGGATCTGCTGACCAGAGGAGTCCCTCCGGGGGCTTTGAAGCCATGCGAGAGATGGTGGAGTGGACCGACGTGGCTTTCTCAGGCACCGACAAACTGGCCTCATACAGTCACTGAATTTCCCGCAGGGACCGCCAATGAAGAACGAACGGCGACAAAGACGGCAGTGGGGAATGTTTCTGCAAGCGTACCGCCAGTGCTGATCGACACCGAACGCTTCAGCGACCTAAATCGTTTGCTACGAGCTACGGCTTGGGTGCTGCGGTTCGTGCACAATTGCAAGCACAGAAACGAGAAGCGAGAGGGCCCGCTCAGCAGCGAAGAAATCCAGGGCGCCCAAGTTGTGCTGCTGCGTCAAGTTCAGAGAGAGGCATTTGGTGACCCACGAAGCAACCTAGACAAAAATTGCCGCTTGAAACGACAGCCACACCTCCGGAGTTTGGAACTGTTTATGGACGACAGCGGACTGTTGCGACTAAAGGGCCGTTTACAGAAGTCCAATCTGGCCTATAAGACGGCGCACCCCGTCCTACTGCCAGCGTCTAATCACTTCGTGGAGCTCCTGATACGAAATGCACATCGGCGCCTACTGCATGCTGGGTGTTTGGATACACTAACCCAGCTGCGCGAGACCTTCTGGATCGTCCGAGCGCGGCAGGCAGTGAAAAAAGTGTTGAATCGCTGCTTCGTGTGTAAGAGAATGAATAGCAGAAAGGCATCAGAGCCGGCCGCACCACTTCCCCGAGACAGAATAACAGAAGCCGCACCTTTCACCGTATTGGGTCTCGACTTCGTTGGACCAGTGCTCACAAAGACGGATGGCAAGATCCAAAAGTCGTACATACTGTTGCTCACGTGCGCTGTGACCAGAGCGATTCACTTGGAAGCGGTTAGTGACATGTCGGCGGGAAGTTTTCTTTTGGCATTTCGCCGCTTTGTGGCACGGCGCGGACTCTGTCATACGATCTACTCGGACAATGCCAAGACCTTCCACCGTGCTGCTCGTGAATTAAAGAAACTGTGGAGTGCGGCGCGTGGACAAGAAGCACTTAACTACCTGTCTCAGCAGGGAATCGAGTGGAAGTTTATCGTAGAAAGGGCAGCCTGGTGGGGAGGTTTCTGGGAGAGGTTGGTGCGCTCGACGAAGACAGCGTTGAAGAAGGTGCTTGGGTGCAGCTATGTCACATTTGAGGAATTGTGCACTATCCTAGCGGACATCGAAGCAGTTATAAATTCTCGCCCTTTAACTGGCATGTCCTCTGACGTGAATGAACCAGAACCACTGACACCGGCGCATTTTCTGATTGGGAGACGCCTAACTTCCTTACCAACTCGAGGAGAGCAACCGACGGCATCAACCGCTAACGAACTCACGCGTCGGTGGCAGTACCGCCAGAGGTTGTCCCAGGCATTGTGGAAGCGCTGGAGAGCGGAGTATTTGTGTGATTTGAGAGCGTATCACCACGCTACTCCGTCAGCATCAAGTGACCTGCGCGTCAACGACTTGGTGTTGCTACATGACGACTTCCACCCACGACAAACATGGAAGGTTGGCCGTATTACTGAAGTTTTTCCGGGACGCGATGGGCGCACCCGCTCGTGTACGGTCCGCCTGCCTGGGGGGACAACAGTGCGGCGGCCTGTTCAGCTCCTTCACCCTTTAGAGCAAAGAGATCAATGAGCTGCGCTCATTCGGCGGGGAGGTTGTTGAAAATCTGAAGCGCCCTTCCCGTGCGGATGGGACGGCTTGAATTCATTTGTGCATTCGTCTCCCGCGCACAAAACGAGGGGTCTCCGTCGACGAGGGGGCCATCAAACCCGTTTCGGGCGCATCGCTTCAAGGACGGTGTCGCACCTCCACCGGAAGAGAGAGAGGGAGGGAGAGTGGCCGCAAGCGAGGAACAAAACTTGTTCAGAGACCATCGGGAAGCGAAAAGGAAAACATCGACCTACGCAGTTGTAAATATTGTAAAATAAACGTTCCTGTAGCAGTACGAACCGAGAGAATCATTGAAACCGATCAGTATATTTCACAAATATTAATCCCCTAGTTATTGCATGAATTGCTGAATATTTACATGAGGCGACAATATGTAGTTGTAAACGGCGAAGTCTCCAATAACTAGTGTTACCTGATTCGCGCCGATTGCGACGTTCCGAATTGCGCCTTTGCGATGATTCGCAACGTCGCAATTCGCAATTTGCTTCAAAGACATTTCATTTGTCACCGTATTTACGGACACTACCTGTCGCAAGTTAAACATGACTTGTGACAACGAATCCCGGCCGAACAAGTTTGGCATGGCACGACCCTTCACGTTTTGCGCAATGATCAACGGCAGAGTGGTCGTTCCCTTTATATGTTACAGGGAGTTCAACTCTCCCGGTTACTGCAATCGAACTTCCATTGTAGGCTGTTAGCGTTTAGTTTGTCTTTTCGCAGTGCTTGTGCGGAAACAATTTCCCGAACTTGCCTTCACTCATTATCGAGACCGCTGCTCCCGCGTCGACTTGTACCTCGACCTGTTTGCCCTCAATCATTACGCTTACATAGTACACCCCCGCCTTAGGCGCCATTTCCACACCAAACAACACAGTTTAATCAGTGGCAGCATCTACATTTTCCACATACCTAATCTTAGTTCTGTAAATTTTTGCCATGGGTCCCGTTTTCAGCATTTAAAGCACTTGCTAAACAAATGCGGACACTTCCTGCCGACATGCGAATTACCACATCTTGTACAGGCAACATTGCTCCTTTGAGGTGGAAGGTTCCTTTTACCTTGTGCAGAAGACTTTCGTTGCCAGTTGACGTCGTCGTCGTCGGCGGCGCAGGCGCTGTCGGTTGCTTCGTTGCCGCGCACTTCGTTGTGTCCTTGCGCTGCCTCCATTCCCGGCGCAAGGACAGAACAAGGCGGTCCCGAATCGCCTCTTGAAGAAACGTGCCGAAGTTGCACGTGGCTGTCATCTTCTTGGGTTCGACGACGAAGTCACTGAAGCCTTCACCTGGGCGTTGGTCTCTGTCTTGTACCGTTGGTCTGGAACTGGTACTGTTCCGCTACAGCAGAACGCTTGGGCGTGTAGTGGTTTCGCAGTGTCTTCACAACATCTTCGTAGATACCTTCTGCGGAAGTCTTAGGAAAAAGCAGATTTCCAAGTGTGATAAACGCGGCCTCTCCCATAAGCGTCAAGAACATCCTGCTGCTTCGTTTCCTTGTCTGTCTTGTTAGCAGTTGCGAATGCCTTGAAGCATTGAACGTAGACTTCAAAGTCGCCCATCCCCGGTGAAAATACCGGCATGTGAACCAGAACTTCGCCGCGTTCGCCATGGTAGTGTGTGTCCACTTGTCCTCGTCTCTATTCGCTGCGCTGAACCAGCAGTGAGATTTCATCGTACCACCCTCGTCAGCCATTGTGATAACTTGAGAAAGGAGAAAACCAGGCGAACTTGACAGCAGGGGGCTTACTGCTTTATTCGACGCATCAGCGGCGTCTCAGCACGAGCCATAAGACCCCGACACACATAGCTGTCGGCTTTTTATAGCCAGCGCACAGGCGTTACATCTTGGACACGTGGACAGGCGCTCAGGCAACGCATTGTGGCCATACGCACTGACCTTAACAGATTCCAGCTTGCGCCATACTGAACGTCCTTATGCGCGGTGGTATTCAGATGGAAGTAACGTGCTCCACGCTGCCAACGTGGAGCTGCAAGGCTAGCGTGCCTTAAATTCCCTTGATAATTGGAAACTACCGGCTTTCTTTCACCGCTGCCGCTGCGCCGTAGACCCTCGCATGCCGCCCTTTCCCGCCTCTCGGCTCAGCGCTTTTCTGAGCGATTGGCTCCTCGGGCCACCACCCGACATAACTCGTGCGAAGTGGCGCTTTGCTTCTGTTTTAATTTTTCGTTGACGACGTTAGGAGGCATCCAGGTCTATTGCGGCGGCTCGGGTGCTACTATGTGACTTTTGAAGGTCCGCTTTTTTATGGTCTCGGTTTTGATGTCCAGGTGCTGCGCGTTCAGTGCACCAAAAAGAAAGAGGTGGATTCATATCATCAGCCAGAAGGACTGCATTCCGAGCATGCATGCTCTGCTCATTGAGGTACTGTGTATATTTCAGCATTTACGCGGTTCTGCATACTTGAAGCTCATTGCGAGTTAATGAGAATAGGGGCAATCTTACTTAATTGGCTTATCGTTGTGCCTCGTGTTGGTGGCTAAATAGAGGAATCAGCGCAATTCAGAATACCGAAAAATGTGCACATAAAATGAGGAATGAATAAGAATGGCGTCAGTAACCATCCAGAGATTTGAAATTAAACCCATGGCCAGGTCAGTTTACCGAATGGTCGGTAAAATTTGCTTTTCTTGCGAGGCCCGATCATCAAAAAATGTTGTCTTGCAAGCATCTGCAGTAGCTTTGCATGGAAATCACTCACAGGCACCAAGAAACTATGCTACGTCTAGATCCACTTGGGAGTAGTTTCATAAACAGCATTTCTCTGAAAATCCTACGACCCGCAGGGGCGTCTGCTTCTGCAGGTGTTTGGTGTGTGGCAACACCACGGGCCCGAGCCAACAGGGGGGTTTCGACCCCCTCCCACGTGTCGCCGTGCGTGGCTGAGCCGTGTCCGGTGAAAAGGGGATCGGGTGATTGGACCTTTAAGGTCCCCCGAAAGAGGTAAAACGCCCCTTTGTCCCGTGCTTCCTGTAGGCGACCACCCCTGGACTGACGAACCCGGGGAAATCGGCAGTTACCTTTTCCTGCCTCCTCTCTCGCGCCTTCGTCTTTCTCTTACACTTTTAGGCTTTCCTGTCTTCTACTCACTTCCTTTTACTTCCGATTTTCTGAGTGGCAAGGGTTAACCTTGTGTGGGTATACAACCTTGATTGCACCATCTTTGGTTGTAGTGACAGTGCACGGTTGGCATGGCACGGCTTGCATTTAATACAACCTCTCCTGTGTTCCCTTGTTGGACTCGGTGGTGGGCGACTGGCATTGTTGCCGAACTTTCTACTTATTTCAGTGGGATCCCTTAACCCTTTCGCAGCTGGTTGCCCTCATAAGCGGTGGCGAACTGGTGCAACATTTTCAGTGTTCCCGAAGAAAATTGACACCTACCCGAAATTCCATGTTCCACATTGTGAAAACTCCCGAGAAGAAAGCGCGTAACCTATCCCCATTCTTAGTATCGAAGTGCCTAACTGAAACCATTGGCAGTAGCTACAGTGCACGTTAAAGAACCCCAGGTGGTCGAAATTCCCGGAGCCCTCCACTACGGCGTCTCTCATAATCAAATCGCGGTTTTGGGATGTAAAAGCCCACAAATCAATCAGCATGCTAGCATTCTGCTAGGATCTAGATGTTTATAACATCTTTTCGCGGTATTTCATTTAATAAAGTTCACTTCAATTGAATTCACTTCAAACAGCGAAATCATCTAAATGCAAATGCTTGCGCAGGCACGCCTGGCGCATTTCTCGGCTGGTCCTGCGCAACTGCCTCCCCGTTGTGCATGTTTATCCGTGCGCCGATCACTCTGGAAGCGTTGGTCACGTGAACGCAACTCCTGCCCAATGAAAAACGTGCGCAGCGACGCGCGGAGGCCGAAATCGACCCGCGCACCGCGTGCGCAGGTCATCGTGGGAATGACAGTCGGCGAGAGTCACTGGAGTTTCTCACCTTTTTTTCGTGTGCACTGAGGCAAAGAGCATTTGTGACAGCGGACTCAAGTGTGCGCAGTGTGTCTGTGAGTGCTATCAGTGGTTATCTTTCATTAGTGACGCGCTTTCACCTTATTTCAGAAGTCAAATAACCTTGGTTGCTTTTGCGCCACGAAAGCAAATGTAACTAACTACCTTTCCGATGCCACTTGCCTTGATGCTGCCCCAAGGTGAGTGTTTGAAGGTGCAGTGCGTGGCACTAACTGACCTGCTCCGTGCTTTGCAAGGTGTTCTATCTGTTCTGTTGTGTTGCCTTTCCTCTGGCGTGTACGCTTGTGGGAAGTAGTCCTTTTTTCTCTTTCTGTCGCCTTAATTATAAGCTGTTTCACCGTAACCTTTCGATTAATTTACTCTTCACATGCGTAGGTTTTAACTTTGGTTATGCGGTTTATTTTCGCTTTCTAATCGCTCTTCATATTATTCATTTTACGTCAATAGGATAAGCCGTGCCCTCTGAACGGTGTGATTTACAACTATGTCAAAAGATTTCTTTACACCATATATTGGAAGCACGTTACCCGTCAGTGCAGACATGTACTACAATGCGTTGAGGTCACTGAACCTCGCTCGTCCTCCCGTACCACGAGCGGAGACCGTGAAGTCCGCGCATCAGTACTACGGCACTGCTTAGGCATGGCAGTTGAGGAAAGGCGTGCTGTGACCGTTCTTACTTCAAGCTCTTGGAGTTTTTTCGGCTTCTATGGTACGAAAACCGGGAAGAAAAATTCTGAGAGGTTGTAGCTGTCACGTAATGGACGTGAATACAGAGAATTAAGAGAGTTTGGTAGCAGAATACGTCGCATATCCCTTGGAGACATGGGCTTGTCAAGGACCGAGCAAGGAAGCGGAAGTGAATTCGTCGGAGCGGTCAACGAACCCGACAGCATGCTTCGCCGTAATTGTACCAGCCGGCATCCGCCACGCGCAATCGATATGACGCGCTCTACGCGAATCGCCCTGCCGGCAGTCACACCGGAGAAAGCGATTGCCCGTGCATGGTATCGAATTTTGATAACGCAAAATTAATGATGCTATGACTGTGCTGGACTTATTTTTCTTTGTATAATAAAGGGAAGCGCGATACGTGCATAAAAAATAGGGAAGTACAGCTGCCGCCACAGCTGAGCCTGTGCTAAACGGAGAATCGTGAACCAGCCAAGGATGCAGCGGTCAAGGAAGTCCGTTCAAATGACAATAAAGGTTGGAGATTTTTGCATGGTAGATTTTTATATGCTCTTTATGGTCAACTGTTGCCAGATGGAACAGTCCGTTTGAGGAGGTGCGGTTGCAATGATACTCTACTGCAATTGCCAAAGAGTACGTTCAAGCTGGTTAACCTTACAGTTACCCTTACAAGGTTAACTTACAAGTTAACAGTACAAGGTTAACCTTACAAAATGTGACGAAGGCCAGCGCAGCCTTACAGACAATATGGACAAAATAAATGAGGCACATGACATGGCTGTAGATTAGCCATGCCAGCAGGACTGGAAGTTCTCATGCAAAGAGTTCGCAGTTGTAGATTGTCTTTCCATTTCCCTTTTTGGGTGGCGCTCTTCGAACGACAACGCTTGCTGCCTTCACGTAGCTTAAACAGTGGGCTGCCGGGTGGTTCACACGACGCACCAAAGACAAAAACACAGGACAGATTTAACGGGACGCATTGATCAGCCATGCAGGCATTGCGGAATCACGGCGTAGACGAGCGCTACGTAAAACTACTGGAAGACATCTACAACGGCTCCACAGCCACCGTAGTCCTTTATAAAGAGAGCAGCAAAATACCTATAAGGAAGTCCGTATGGCAAGGGGACACAATCTCTCCAATGTTATTCACAGCATGTTTACAAGTATTTAGAACACTGCATGGGGAACAGGTGGGGGTAAGTGTTAATGAGGAATACCCCAGTTACCTCAGATTTGCTGATGACATTACCTTGCTATGTAACTCGGGAGATGAATTACAAAAACGATTACTGACCTAAACTGGCAAAGTAGAACAGTGGGCCTGACTATGAATACGCGGAAAACGAACGAGGCAAGCACAACGAGGCGAGCTCAGCTCGGTGGGATACTGAATGCATGTTCTTCGGCAAGGGAAGGACGACTAACTTATCCCTGGCGTTACGTGGGACGTCGAGTTTGATACCGTGTTGAGCGTGATACCCGATCCCCAACTTCTCTAGTATGTTTCTGCCCGTCGTGCTTTTGGAAAGGCGTTCATATTGCACTATGTTCTGCGCCTCTATCAACTCGCCTAGCGTATTGTGTAGACCTAGATTTAGTAACGCATTCGTGTTTGTGGTGATCGGGAGCCCTATCGCCTGTTTGTAAGCCTTTCTGATTAAGCCATCCAGCTTCGTCTTCTCTGCTACCTGCCACTTAAGGTAGGGTGCCACGTACGTTATTCGGCTTATTACGAAGGCCTGAACCAGCCGGAAGCCGGATCATGTTGCCCTCTTTCATGCCGCTGTGCTGGTTAGCTATGCGTCTCAGTAACCTGATGGTGTGAGCGACCGCGCCTTCCAGTCTTCTGATGGTCTCGCCGTTGTGGCCATTTGCGGTGATGTGTAAGCCCAGAACGCGTATTGTATCTACTCTGGGCACGAGTTGCCCTTCGGAAGTCGTCAGTTGTATACCGGGACCTTCATCATTCACTGCGCCGTTCGACTTGCGGCCTCTTCGCGTTGTTTGTAAAGTAAAAGTTCTGATTTTTCCGCAGAACAGCTCAGACCGGTGTTTTTTAGGTATTGCTCAACTGTCTCGATCGCACGTTGCAACGTTTGTTCTATGTGCCCGTCGCAGCCCTCCGAAACCCACAGCGTAATGTCATCGGCGTAAAGGCTGTGATTGAGCCCTTCGATTTCTTGTAGCTTGGCTGGCAGCCCCACGAGAGCTATGTTGAAGAGCATAGGCGATATAACCGATCCCTGTGGTGTGCCGGCGCTACCCAAATCTATCTCTTCGGAAGTGAGCTCCCCAAAAGTAAGGTTTGCCTTTCTATGCGTGAGAAAATCTCGAACTTAGTTGTACGTTCGTTCGCCGAGGCCGAGTTCTTGAATTCTGGCCAATATGGTTGCGTGCGTTACGTTGTCAAAGGCCTTCTTAAGGTCCAGGCCTAGTATGGCCTTGGTGGACCTGGTTGGACTATCTATCACCTGGTGTTTTATCTGCAGCATCACGTCCTGCGTAGAGAGGTTTCTCCTGAACCCCAGCATCGTGTGGGGAAGCAGGTCGTGGTCCTCGAGGTAGTTTGTCAGCCCTGTGAGGACCACGTGCTCCATTACCTTCCCCAAGCACGACGTCAGCGAGATTAGTCTGAGATTCGCTAGCTCTAGTCGCTTGCCCGGCTTCGGTATTAGCACTAACATGCGCAGCTTTCGATTGTTGTGGTACCCGTCAGGTTTCCCAGCACGCGTTGACGTAATTTGTGAGTTTTGTTATCGATTTATCGTCGAGATTCCTGAGTGTTTGTGATCCCGTCGGGACCCGGCGCTGCTTTCGTGTTAAGCTTTTGTAACACAGCCCTGATTTCGGACTCACTGATCGGACTGTCCAGATCCTCGTTGACTGCGCCTCCGTAATCAGGATGCAGTTCTGATGCGGCAGAGCTAACGTACCGTTCCGTGAGCTCCCGTAATATGTCCTGTTCCGAGCCTTCGTACGCATGTATGATTCTGTTAATGTTCTTCCTGTAAGCGGTTTTCGACTCTTCGGGATCTAGCATGTACCTAAGCAAGTTCCACGTCTTGGCGAACCCTAGCTGGTTCTCCCACTGTTGCTGGCACAGCTGCTGCGTGTGACTCTCAATGTCCCTGTTTAGCTTTGCAATCTTCTTCCTAAGTGATCTATTATGCCTTTGCCGTTTCCACCTTTCCTGCAAGCTCCGCTTGGCGTCCCACATATGTAATAATCTGCTATCTATGACTTCAAGTTCCGCCTCCGGTGGGACCGTTCGCGTTGCCGCAGCAATGTCCCTTCTTCAACGAGTCGGTCCATTCACAAATATCGGTAATTGCTTCCTCTGCTGTTTCCGCCTCTCTTATGTTTCTAAACTTGTCCCACTCGACCAATTTGAGCTGTTTACCTCTAGTCTTGTGCGGTCCCGCTCTAACTTTAATCTCTATTATAAAATGATCACTACCCAGATCTTGTTGCGTGTTCGTCTACTGTGAATCGCTTATGTTTCTCGTAAAGGTTAAGTCCGGTGTGGTGTCTACACTAACGCTGTTACCTCTCCGCGTTGGCAAGGAGGGGTCGGTAATGAGGGTGAGCCCCTCTTGCTGCGCGTCGAGCCACAAGTTCCTACCCTTGACGTTTTCGAATCTGTAACCCCACGCAGTGTGGTGAGCGTTGAAGTCTCCGGCAATAAGGATCGCACGTTTGCCAGCGATGGCGATGCTTTGCGAATTAGCATGCCGAACCTGTGTCTGCATCGCGGACTGCTATAGACGTTGAGAACGAAAAGGCTGCTAGCTACCTTCCGGTTCGGTATGATTTCTATTAAAGTGTGCTCGATATCTTTAATTTCTGTATCATGTTGAACGGCCGTGAGATTTCGTCTGACCAGCGTGGTAACGGCCGACGTCTCCCCCGTGGCGCCACCGTAGGGCGTGTAGCCCGATAATTGTGCCTTCCCGTTAGTTTCTTGTAATATTATGATGTCCGCACGTTCCTTATATGTATTGCTGTAAATGACATCTTTTTCTCGTGTAACCCCTGCAATTCCATAGCCAGATTGCGTACGTGTCGTGTCTAGCCATGATACTATTACGGTTTGCCGGCGATCTCGCTCGTCTCTGTTACCGCAGGCCTGCTGTAAGGTTTTGCAGTCATCTTAATGGGGCCGCAACTGCTTGCTTGCGAGCCTCTCGTAGGAAGACTGATTGCCGCCGATAATTTCGCTTCAAGCTCTCCCACGCGCGCTTGCATGGTGCCTAACTGCTGCTGTATCTGCCGCTGCATTGTGGTGAACTGCTGTTGCATTAATTTAGTGAGCTCTCCAAACATTCCCTCAATTTTCATTTCAAGTCCTTTCTTATCTTCTTCCATTCGAAGTTCTAACTCTTCCTGCCATCTTTTTGTCATACTATCGCGCTTATATCATCTACTTTCACAGCACTCCGAAGCTACTTCTATAGCCCTTCGTTTCGTGGGTACAGTCTGCAGTCTGCTCTTCCCCCGCCTGAATTACGTCCTTCGGCACTACGGCTATTTGTGCTACGTCTTTGGCGTCTTTGCCTGCGTTTCTCAGTAGAGCGTTTTCTTCCTTAAGAGCGTTTATATCGTTCCTAAGTTTAGCGTTGGCCTTCGTAAGCTGCAGCAGCATTTGCTTAATCTGTGTTAACTCTTTGTTTGTCTCGGCATTAGCGTCACAGGGAGCAGCCTCGACCTTCGCGCGTCCGCAGTAAACAGCATCTGCCCAGATTACCTCCAGCGGTCCGTGGTGTCCGGTTTGACGCTAGCAGACGCTGCCTGCGTCAGCGTTGTCTCTCCCGGGCGAGGGCGCGTTCTCGTTCCTTGCGAGCTGGTAAAGCGTTCATCGAAAAGCGTTTCCATAGTCAACGCCCGCCGTTCGGAGAGGAGGAATGCCGAGAGGAGAGATGAGGCAAGAAGAGGAGAGAAGGAGGATTCGCATGCGCAATACGGGTGTGGACAGCGCATCGCGGATGGCTGGAGGGAGGGAGGGAGGAAGAGAGTGACATAGCCCCGACCATAAGCTTCTGCGCATCTAAATGTCCGCCCCGGTGGTGTAGTGGTTACGGTACTCAGCTGCCACCCAAAAAACGCGGGTTCGATCCCTGCCGCGGCGATCGCATTTTCGATGGAGGGGAAAATGTCAGAGGCCCGTGTACTGTGCGTTGTCAGTGCACGTTGAAGAACCCCAGGTGGTCTAAATTTCCGGAGTCCTCCACTACGGCCTTTCTCTCCTCTCTCTCTTTCACTCCCTTTCCCCCACCCCCACGGACGCTTAGCCGTGCTCCCAACATGGGCTGCAGAAATTAGCGTCCTTTCCTAACCGAACCACAATCATCATCATCTAAAAACGTCGCATATCCACGGAGTGAATGATGATGAGTGGGCGAAGCTCCGGAAGTTCATCGTAGATCGTGCCGAGTTCCGGATTAATTTAGTTAACGCGCACGCTACGAATCCTTATGGTTCAACTAGGCAAAAGTGAAATCTCCCACCGGCGGCCACTCGGGCCTGCCCGGCAACGAGGCTGCGAATGCCGCTGCCCGCGCTTCTCCTATCCGGGCCGTTGCCCCTCCATGTCCCGAGACGGAATCTGGCAACACCAACCTGACGCGCTTTCGCGAAATTTCAGCTTATTACCGGACTTCGCGCCGCCTCTACCCGGACCCCGCACGCGGTCTGGAGAAAGCGGACGAACGACTGCTACGCCGCCTGCAGACGAACACCTTTATCAGACCGGCGGTCGCCAGGCACTTTTTGCCGGAAATCAATGGCACCTGCTCGACCTGTCATGTCCTCGCCGACACATATCACGTCGTAGCATCGTGCCCAGCTAATCCCGTCCCTTTCTCATCCCCTTTCCCTATCCCAACTAGAGAGGCTTGGGAGGAGCACCTGCTCGGCTGCTCTACCTTGGCTGCGCAACGCTCCTTGGTGGAGCGCGCACGGGCAGCTGCCAGCTCCACTGGCGTCCCGGAATAGGGTCTGGCCACTCTAGCACGCCGAAGCACCATGCCGGCACTCTCTAGTAAACTTTTTGTGAAATCAATGTTTTTTACCACCACCACCACCACCACCGGCACTTCATTGCATGTGCAGTGGTAGTACGTGGATAGGAAACTCAAACCACACGCAGCTTGCACTCGAGCCTTGGTGTCAGTGAAATGCCAGCGCACGGGATGTTCGCCTTCAAGCTCACACCCGAAAGACGATCCTGGTGTTTTCGGTGTATATGAATCCGAAAAGCACACGAAAGAAGGCCCAACGTAGCGTGGCAGATTTCAGCTACATTCCGCATTTCCAAAGGATCGACCCAAGTGACACAATTCTAGTCTGTGGGGGATTTTAATGCACAACATGTGGCGTGGAAACTATAAGAAGTGCGCCCCGTGGTCGTCGTCTAATGGAAGATTTTGAATCGTTACGGTACTACCCTCCTGATCTACCGGAGACCCATACTAGGCTCGGACAGGACGCAAGGCAAGCAGGACACAACGCCCGACTTGACGTGGTCCTCGAAACCCAGAACATGCCACTGGAAGCTTCTTGAGGATCCTCTAGGCAGCGACCATCTTCCAATTGCCATCACAGTGAAGAACAATGGGGTGTCGTGCCGCAACTCATCTCACAAGCGAGAGTGCCTTATTACGCACTGGGATGAGTATCGCACGCAACTACAAGAAACCGCTTCAATTACCGACCTTGACTCTCTAACGAAGGCTATGAGGCATGCTAAGCACGTAGCAACAAAGACGCTGCGGGTAGCTGAAGATCACCCAGACCCTGACAGGCACCTCCTGCATTTATGGAACCGCAGGCTTCGTCTCTTGTCAAAATATCGCGCGAAGGGACGCCCGCAAACTCTACGAAGCCAATTGCTGTCAGTACAAAAAGAAATTGAGAAGTATACTAGCCAGCTAGCCTCTGAGCAGTGGACGGAAATGTGCGAGCAGATCAATGGGTCAACAAATTCAAGCAAAGCGTGGGGTATTTTGAGGTCCCTTCTGGGCCGGCGCAAGACATCCGACGGCGCCCCACGTGTTGCGCTAAAGGAAGGCATCACCAATGCAGAACTCGCAGAAAAAGCAGCAGACGTTTTTTTCCCACAGACGAATTGTGCCACGGACAGAACCTATGCGAGGGATGATGCTCCAAGAGAAGACGACGATTTAAACCAACCTTTCACGGTTACCGAATTCGAAGACGCCTTAAGCAGAATGAACACACGTGGTGCGCCAGGAGCTGATGGAATTACGGTAGCACACATAAAAAACCTCACAGCAAGATGTAAAATCGCACTTCTAGCGGAGATTAACCATATATGGAAAGATGGAAATCTTCCAGCGGATTGGCGCCATTTCATTGTCAAGCCTATTCCGAAACCGAACAAGTCGCCGAACTGTCTCAATAACTTGAGACCGGTTTCTCTCACGTCATGCTTGTGCAAGTTTATGGAGAGCATGGTCAACGCAAGATTAATATGGTGGTTAGAAAAAAATAGCCTTCTGCCGCACACACAATACGGATTCAGACTTGGTCTTTCCACTCAAGATATTATGCTTCGCCTAAAGGAGAACGTGCTAGACACGTTGTCTTTATGCCCTCGCATCGTCGTTGGGGTAGACGTCCGAAAGGCGTTCGACAGCCTTCCCCACTCTTCCATCATGCAAGCTGCACGCGAAATGGGCATCAGGGGTCACATGTACAACTTTATTGCCGCTTTCCTAGAAGACAGAACGTTTCAGGTTCAAGTTGGCAACGAGCGCAGCTCTTATCGTCACAACCGGGTTGGCGTTCCGCAGGGAGCCGTAATCTCCCCCACATTATTCAATCTGGTTCTAGCTGCTCTTCCTGCAAGCCTGGAGAAAATTGAGGGTATTGAGCACGCTATTTATGCTGACGATGTGACACTATGGACTACAAAGGGCTCCCTCGGACAGCAAGAGGAAGCGCTGCAAAATGCGCTAAATACCGTCGATAACTTCACCAGAGGGATTGGCCTCACGCTAGCCCCAGAAAAAACCGAGTTTGTAGTCATCCATGGAGGCAGAAGGTCAAAGGCGAAAGACGACGAAAAGGCCAGCGTCAATCTCTCCATCGGTCGGGCACCAGTTCTCAGAAAGCGTGTCATCCGCATACTCGGAATGTTCTTGGACGAGCAGTGCATATCGACAACATGGTTCAATCAAACTGTAAAAACTACAAAACAGGTCACTCAAGTTCTGCGAAGGATCGCCAAACGCACGAGGGGCGTGAGAGAGAAAGAAATGAAGCACTTCGTGCAGGCATTCATACATTCTCGTATTATGTATGGCGCCTTCTATCACCCCATCACCCGAACACAGCTGCAGTCCCTAGAGCGTCTCAATAACGAGGCCAGGAGAGTCATCACAGGGTTGCCAAAGTACACGCCCCTCCCTGCATTGAAAAGCTGCTCTGCTTTGGGAGACATTGCTGACCTTATGTCTATGCACGAGGTGACGCAGGTCACAAGACTTCAGTCTACGCATGCAGAGAGAGCGACCTTGTCTAAAATCGGGCATGATGTATCTCATCTTCCTGTGCTACCGCACATATCCCCCCCTTGGGAGCACATACAAATTGCAGACCCCAAACCTCTGCCGAAAAACATGGGAAACGAACATTCAGCAAGGAGGCAGGCCCACGCCCGAAGCCACGAGAAATACACGCAGGAGGTACGCAGTGGAAGCCAGCCCCATAGCTCCTGTCAAATAGTGTACGTGGACGCATCCATCGGGCAACAAGAACAACCACCGATGTTCGCTACGGCATGGACCAACCTAGAGGCCACCGAAAGGGGGACCAAACTGCATGTAGCGCCTAACGTTGTTCATACATCTACGGCGGAACTATATGCTATTTTAGATTTTGCCAAACATGCTGACTCCACCATTCAGACCTTACCACGTGACAAGAAAATTCACTACAGAGTATTTACTGACTCCCAAGAGGCATTTCGCGCTTGCAAGCACACTCGCACTACCACTCCTGTTGTTCAACAACTGCGTTTCTACGTGCGTCGTCTGCGGGAACAAGGACATGATTTGCATTTGCATTGGATTCCGGGCCACACGGGTATACCAGGAAATGAACGGGCACATCGACTGGCGCGCGCAATGCTATTATCCGCGCAGTCGAAACCACCCGAACACATATTGCGCAGCGCACCAGAACAAATTGAACAACACAGCGATTGGTACGATCCCATGGAAGTAATAGCCCAAGTAAAGTGCTACCGGCGAAGCTATCTTCTCGATGTATCTAACCCATTGGACATACCTCCACTTCCTTCAAGTGCTGATACCCGCCGGCAACAGGTACTGTTGCGGCAGGTACAGACGGGAACTCTCCTTACCCCCTTCCTCGTGCAGCGCCTTCGCAGAGATCGAGACCTGGGCACCCCGAATATTGGCATCTGCGGCCACTGCAACACCCGAGCGGACCTGGCGCACCTTATCTGGGACTGCCCGCTGTATTCTGGAACCAGGCAACGGGTCATTGCTGCAATCCCACCGGAATGGCGCCCGACTTCATTCCAGGCCTGGGCACAACCCGGGCGCATCACCGGCGCCGCCGCCAACGAGCTATGGCGGTCGCTGCTCGAGTACCTGGACGATCCCAAGGCTCCAGCCGTTGGCACCAGGCTCCGTCTTGGGCGTGACAGCCAGAACGTTAACTCGAGAGACGCTCATTAGGACTGCATTTTTTGTGCCCCCTTTTTCCTTTTGTTTTCGTTCTTTTTTTTTCTCTTTTATTTAATCCTGTCTCTCCCCCTACATTCACCGCAGCCCTCAAAGGGCATAAAATGTGAATAAAGACGTGTCAACAACAACAACCTCCAGTGGAGGTGGCTGCGTCCGAAGAATATCAACAGTTTATTTTTGGAGGTGCGGGAGGAGTGTCTACTTATTGAGTATGCAAATTTCCAGATAGTGAACAACGTTCTCATGCGCTGCGACAAAATACCATGTGTGCAGGCCGCTTACGCCGGGCAGCAATTTTCTGCGTAGAAGCGACTGTTACATTCAGGCATCCCGTGATAAACGTTACGCTCATGCTTCTTTTTGCATATTGCACGTGTCTTGGCTGACGGATCAGTGTCCTTGCAAATGCCGAGCAGTTTTTGTGGAGCAGAGAATACCACGTCCACTTTGACCTTCCTTCCTATTTTCCTCAAAGCATGTGGCACGCTGTGTGCCCCGCCACGGTGGTCTAGTGGCTATGGTGCTCGGCTGCTGATCCGAAGGTCGCGGGATCGAATCCCGGCCGTGGCGGCTGCATTTCGGTGGAGGCGAAATGTTGAGGCCCGTGTGCTGTGCGATGTCAGTGCACGTTAAAGAACCCAGGGTGGTCGACATTTCCGGAGACCTCCACTACGGCGTCTCTCATAATTAGAGCTGGTTTTGGGACGTTAAACCCCACAAATCAATCAAATCAATGTGAGACGTTGTGAATATACGGCACGACAACTATTTCCATGTCATTGGTTCTGCTCAGGCCCGTGCCATTCTTCTTGTCAAGTTTCTTCAACCTGCTCTCTGCCATTGGATCTAGAACATGGAAATTGTTGTCGTGCCGTGTGTACACAACGTGTTACAGGCTTTGAGGAAAATAGGAAAGAAGGTTAAAGTGGACGTGGTACTCTCGGCTCCACAAAAACTGCTCAGCATTTGCAAAGCCACTGATCCGTCGGCTAAGACGCGTGCAATATGTAAAAAGAAGCATCTCCTTTTGTGACATGCGCAAAGAATGTGGTGTATGGCTTCCCATTTTCATGCGCGAAAAGTGTATGTTGGACAGTCTGGACGATGCCTGAACATTAGATTACTAGAGCATCAGCAAAAATTAAGCCGATATCTGTTAACTGCAGTGATTGTGGTTTGCAAGCGTTTGTTCAAACAGTGCTGTGTGTTGTACAAGAATGCTGATACATGTACGCGAGAAATTGTTGAAGCCGCCCTGATACCAAACGCCTGTAACAGCTGCGTCAGTTGCCCCTCTGCGGCGCTGACTTCATCCGAGGTAGCATTTCTGGAAGCTGCAGGTTTTTGTGTGTGATGACTGGACACTTTGTTCTACGAATACTGTTGTTTCTGGCAAGAAACATATAGTTGAAAGTTAGCGCTTGTCCTGTTGTGTCTTTCTCGACCTTGTCTGCTCGCGCTATGGCACCATTTCTTGCAAGGAACCAACTAGCCCGAAAAGCCGCATTGTCAGGCCAACTGAAGGCCTGTTTGCTAGCCCACCCCGCGTTTCCTCTTCATTTCTCTATCAGATTCACCAGCTGCAACTAAACAGCCTGTTGTAAACCCTGTATCCGGCTACAGCTAAGGGTGGGAGAACAATACGAAGAAAGAAAAATCCGATTCCTATCTGCGTATAAGTAAAACAGGGCCTATGTGCTTGGAAAAGGGACCTTTCCTACTACGGGCCATACACGCACTTCCGTTTCCTACCCCAATTCACCTGTATATTTGAGTTTCATGAAAATGCATAGCGGTTACCAAATTTGCTTTCCATATAAACCGCGTTCGAAGGAGCATTAACAATTGCATTTCAAGACCTCATATTTCACTTGCTTTTAATCGGCGGGTATCGCAGGCTTGCTGCTCTTGAAAGTTTGTTTATTGTCTGGCGCGCCGAACTATTTTATCTATAGTTGTGAAGCACGCGCCATCTTCTGTGCACAGGGTGATGTACAATATGTGGAGTCTCGTTCATAAACAACACAAAACTCCGCTGTTTCTTAACGGTGGTATTGAGTCAGCTTAGCAGGAGTCCGCTGTCTTTGTACACTTGCTTGTTAAATTAAAACTAGGAGGTGGCTAGCCCTGAAGAAAGCTATTGGTGGCGCAATCTATATTCAAAGCTACCGATGAATTTTATGGCTCCCCTATCTTAACAGGATCGGCACCGACGCAGTCCTAATTTTTTTTCTGGATATACAATTACTAGGCATTATCCCTCCAAAATGGACGCAGAACAGCCTCTCACCAGAGGCCCCTGCTGCGGCGGTTAAGTTTGCGCGAGTCCACAGACCCTTGGAACCAATCGCCTACGTAAGGCAGTCGTGCTGCATGCAAGTTCCAACCACTTCATTTTCTATAGTACGTATTTTATCTCTATGCAACCTCTCCGCCTTTTTATCACCGTGCCTCACTGTATTTTCAGATATATTCACATCCCAGAACCACTGGTCATCGCCATATTTTTATTACGTATATGTTTTATGCGCTTTACAGAGAGTGTTTTGAGGCTAATTAACAGTCAAGCCTCGTGTACATCCTCGAATTTTAACACCGTCGTCACACAGATCCTTGACTTGGCGCTCTTTGGTCATGTCTGGCCCTTGCGCCACTAAAGCCCATGTACTATCATCATTTCTTATGTGTAACACGAAGAAGAATTCGGAAAGTTCGCTTCACCATGTCAAGAACGCAAAGATCTCTTTTCGGCAGATTTGATTGTGAAACGCGTTTGTCATTCATGCGCTTTTGCGTCGCTTTTGACTGCGGTTTATTCAGAACGAGGCTCATCTTTCAGCCCAGCTTACATTTTGTGAACCCTTACTTGCACAACTTTGTGAGTGCTTTTTTTTTTGTAATTTGTGAGCTGTCTTGATCAATGATATGTTACGTTAGGATCTGCTGGTGTCTTCTCTTGCGAGCATCGTTAACATGAAAGCTTTCTGTGAACGCGGTTTTTATTCTGCAGTAATAATTTCTAAAGTGAGTACACTCCACTGCAATGCTAATTTCAAATCATACTTACCTATTATTTGCAGGTTTACTGAGTGTTTAACGCCGTCATGATCTGGATACTTGAATCAACTGCTGCGGTTACCTCAAAGCGGATTTAACATGGTATTGGAGGAAAGCCGGTCTGCCGGTGACTCGGCGCCGCAACTGCCGTTTAGGTGAGTGTGCGTCTTTGAACTCCTGCACATTAATATTTGCGTCACAGATGCTTATATTGCATGAACAGAGGAGGAATGTTGAAAGAATACGCGATGTGTGTGTCCTCCTTCCACAGTGGCCGTCTGTTCACGCACTGTAATTATCTGTGATGTGAAAACAGGCACATTATTGATGCAATTTGCCCTGAATCGCTAAACCTTTACAGGGGAGTCAGATAAAGGAGCGTACCTAAACAGCTGGACACTATGAAATGTGTAAACTGTAAACGCATGTAAGAGCAATAATTTGGCAACACTTACAAAACCCTCTAGGTAGGTTGGAAAGTGCACCTTAGGAAGAATCACGTCCATAGGATTGTTCAGTAACGCCTGGCTCTGGCAACAAAACTAGTTCTGGTGTCAGACAAAGAACGTTTCATGCTCTGGCAACAAAACTAGTTCTGGTGTCATACAAAGAACGTTTCATATCTTCGGTACAATGATGTACTAAATCGTGGGCAGATTGCATTAGGGGCGCGGCGCAGGGCTCCTAGTGCATGAAGGAATCGTAAAGATGGTGCACCTAAAGTATTCTGATCTGAGTGCGCGAAATGGTAATTAGGTGCGAAGAATTGTGTCAGTTTAACCAGAGGCGACACTGAGGCTTTTGTTTCCGTACTCCTCTGGCGTACACCCGACATGCCAAGTTTTCTGCTGAACAAGGACAAATCCACGGCGAGCTAGAACAACATCACTGTTAAAAACGTCACCTTGAGAATTGGCTGCTGTAAGCGACTGGCCACAAGGGTGACACCTATCTTGATGGAGGCGAAATGCAAGAAATCCGTGTGCTGCACGATGTGAATGCGTCTAAACCCAGGTAGTATAACTTTATGGAGCCGTCCTCTAGTGTCTTTCGTAAGCATACCGGAGCTTTGGGACGTGAGACCGCAGATATTATTATTAGCATACTTCCGTGCAGTTGTTTCCCACGAGTGGGAGGTGCCGAGTTTTGTGGTATATAGCCGAGAGCGGTTGGAATGGTGGGAAGGCAGGGTTCTGCCCTCGGTGAGCGCGGCTATGGAACTGCCCACTGCTGCTACTTGTCCGTGTGAAATTCGAAATGTGCGCTTGAGTGACCAAGAAAGGCCACTGTGGCTGTGCAACGCAAGCGGCTCAAGCGTTCCGCCTCCTCGTTAGATAAAAACGCAATTAAAGAGGCTGCCTCGTGGTCACAAAGTACGTCAACTCCGTCAGCTCCGCCTGCATTGCTTATGCATTTAGGGCCTTCCAGCTTTCACGGCGACGTGGCGACGAGAGAACATTTTAATGAAATAACGAAAATTTAAATAATTCATACGTAGCATACTCCTCGCCCCTTGGCGTTCCCCGTCCCGGAAGGTCCACCACGTATAAAATTGTTGGAAGACATAGATGAATGGAGCAGGGGAGTTATTCAATCGGTCCACGATGCAACTGAGGAAATCGAGGTGGATGAGAACCAGGAACGGGTTGACAGACACATGATAAACCTATGGCGCTCAAACACATCAACGGACAAAATCTTAAGTTTAGGGGTGTCCAACACCTTAGACGAGCTCATTCAAAACGGCGACAGTATCGCAATATCAGACTGCTGCGGACTCAGCCTGGTAGAAGGATCCTGGAGCGGCTGGGGTTCGAGCCCCAGGCGTGTTCCAAGCAGACAGGCAAAATCCCACCGCGAGTCAGGGACATGCTAAGAATGCTCCCGTTGCCCAGGAATATGCACCCGATGCATCACGAGGGCAGGCGAAAGGACAGAGCTGAGGCGCTGCAGAAAAGCCTGCAAGGCAGGCCGGATGTGATTTACACGGACGCGGCCGCATACAAGCAAGGCGAAGTATACGCAGCCGTAATTACACGCGAAAACGGAGGCCCTGCCTCGTGCTGCAGCGTCAGACATTTAGGAGCAACGGAGGCGGAAGAAGTCGCCATTGCGCTGGCTTTGACTCAAAAGAATGTGAGTTACTGTTAGTGATTCAAAATCTGCAATAAGAAATTTTGATGCGGGCAGGATCTCCGCCGCAGCTGTACACATATTAGCCGTCGGACAGCCCCCGGCGGAGCAGGTTTCGCTAATCTGGACACCGGCTCGTCAGAGTTTGCGAGGGAACGAGGAGGCGCACGCGCTGGCCCGAGGTCTCACTTTCCGGGATTCCAGTGCTGTCTCGACAGCACCCCCAAGCGAGGAGCCCCTACAGACCGCTGACGAACTGAGCACTTTTAACGGAATTCTTAACCTTTATAAACTTGGGCGTAAGACTTACCCAAGAGCGAATAAAAACCTTTCCAAAAGCGAGGAAGTTATGTGGAGAAAGCTGCAAACAGGGGTATTTCCGAACCCACAACTGCTGAGCAAATGGCATCCCTCGGTGTATAGCTCTCGGTGTAGGCATTCTGATGGTATAGCGGACTTAGTCCACATGGTTTGGACCTGTCCTAACTTTGATGAGCCAGATAGATGCAGAGAATCCTAGGAGTCCTTGCTACTCAACGAAGAGGAAAATGCACAACGGCAAGACATCGGTCTCGCCCTGACCGCCGCCGCGACCCAAGGGATCCCGGTCGACGGTTAGGGAGGATGAGTGTGGGTTTAGGCTGACGCCTCTACTCCGTCATCTATTTGACGGGTGCTAATAAAGTCACTTCTCTCTCTCTCTCTCTGGTGAGAACCCTGCACGTGAGTAAAATTTCACTCACAAGAGCTGCGGAGAAAATAATGCATTTGAATGTTCGTCAGCTAGAAACAAAACTCCGTCGATATGGCCGAATCAGTCTTCTTATTTGTCCGTCCACTATTGGCTTCATGTGACACCAAGATACACTGGTGCACAGTGTTTATAGAATATTTGACGCATGTACACGAATCCTGGGCTGTTGACGTATTGTGTCTGTAGCGAATGAGGCTACGGTAAGCCTGTTCGCATCAAAGCACTTGTACTATGCATGCACTGGACGCCTTATGATATTGCTAATTTGAGGTGCCCGCACACTTAACTGAGAATAATATCTGTAAGCGCCAAGGCGGCGCCGCCGCCGGATGTAACATCAGTGCAATCGATGCAGGCCTTGGAGGAGAAGCACTATGCCTTTACGGAACCGCATCCCATTGCTTAAAGTGGTATTAAGGGCAGCTAGCACAAGATTTAAAAAGAAGTTACGTCTACGTTTTGCTTTGGTCGATGTAGACCGAAGCTATTTGACAAAGAATCACCACAAGACCGACCGACTTCTCTCGGCGCGCCCTCTCTTATAAATAAATGCTGGTTAAGCCCCCGACGTCTCCAACCTTGCCCCTCCTTATCTGACATGAAGCGCCGGTATTTACCAAGCACCCACCTATACGGCAAGTTAGCCCCAAGCGTGGTATATGAAATTCCTCTTGCGAGCAGCAAGTCATACATCGGTCAAATGGGCCGATGCGTTCGTGTACGTGGCAGGAAACAAGAACACAAAGGAAGGCGCGGTACATTTGCCAGAGTATAGTGTTAGGCGTGCGTGTGCGAAC
This sequence comes from Hyalomma asiaticum, assembly GCA_013339685.2. Lineage (NCBI taxonomy): Eukaryota > Metazoa > Arthropoda > Arachnida > Ixodida > Ixodidae > Hyalomma > Hyalomma asiaticum. The sequence continues at coordinate 62,591,048 of CM023487.1, read as the reverse complement.
CACGGTTCAACGCGAATAAGATTCTCGGTAGGAGCAAAAACGAGATTCCACGGGGTCTTCGAAGGGCACTATATCGAACAGAGAAAATTGTATTAGTGACACATTATATTGGGAGCGAGGACATACCGTGGCGCCGCCACGCGGGAGAACCGGTGTGACGCGCAAAGTTGGATTGCTCCGACAGCACTGCCTTGCTCAGCCCGGAGCTGCTTTGCGCGTCGCCTTTTTATTGTTGCCGTTTATTTCAGCTAGACGATATCTGTAAAATACTGTTGTGGCTACGTTATTGATTCTTCAACAAGGTAATTAACTCTTCCGGAAAAAGAATAGGTTCATTACAAAGCTTTAGACACCGCGTCGACTGCTGTTGTCGTCTGCTATGGTCACCGGCGAGGATACCGCGCGTGCGGAGTCCGCTGGTTTTTTTAGGTGAGATAGCATTTTGATGAATGAAAATGAATGAAAGGTAAGCATCAGATGGTTTTAGCGCGTGGTTGCGGTAAATACACATAGCTTTTGGCCGCAAGAAAGGCGTGCGACGTGTTTCTCGTGCAATTCATTCATTGTATGTTTGCATCAACAAAGGGACCGCCGTTGACAAGAAGAAATCGAATTAGCAAATTTGTATTCATGCTGAACACGCATACCCCTATGCAGCGCGATGCGAGTGGTTCCTTCATTTTTGCGGAAAGCAGCAGGCATAGAGCTGCATTCAATTGCGACGTCGACCTTTCTCACATGATTTAAGGTGTACACACGACATACGCACATGCGCGCCTCATTAAACCTTGTTATTTTTGAACAGGGGGTTCACCTTAGGACGCTATGGCTTGATCACAATTTAAATTCTCGCCAGTATGACCCCAAGGACACTAGCCTGGAGCACAGTTGTCCGTTGCTTCTCTTTCTGTTGCTTATTTTTCCCGCGTATTCAAGACGGTCGTCACACGGCGATTTTCGATCGCTGTCGAACCAGTTCATGGCTGCATTTTTCGACGAATGACTCCCGTCCGTATTTTGCACGAAGGGGCCAATAGCGATCGAAAATACAGCGTAAGACCGGACGTATTAGTTTACTCATTTGAATGCACTAGCAGAGACTCCGGAACGAGGGGGGGGGGGGGGGCGGTCGCCCCCTACCATTTTTCTAGAGGAGGCTCGGCCCCCCCCTCCCACTTTCCAACCGTTTCCGCGGAAATAAAAGTTTTTGACAAGAATTTTCAATCTGGTGGTAGTTAAAAAAACCCCAGGTGGTCGAAATTTCCGGATTCCTCCAACACGGCGTCTCTCATAATCAAAGCTGGTTTTTAACGTACGTTAAACGCCACAAATCAGTCAATCAATTAAGCTGGTGGTTCTGTGGTGCAGTGCTTTCCAAAACACTGGATCACACAACCACGTGGGTTGCGCGGTGTGCCGCAAGTTTTCAGTACTTCCGAAAGTCCCAAACATTTTGAAATGTATACCAATGTGAAATAAGCGATGATGCAAATATGTAAAATATTAAACGGCTAAAATGAATTAAAACAATAATTGATTTCCTTAATATTATAGTAAATAATAATACATAATATGCATTTTAAATAAATTAGAATCGACAAATACTGAGAACAAAAATAATCAACACAACATGCAAAGACGACAATAAATGCCCCCCCCCCCCCCCCCGCGCACACACACTCCGAAAAACGTTCCGGAGTCCCTTTGCACTAGTACGCTGCAAGGTGTAACTTATTGTGGTCTAAATGATTCAGTGAAACTATCAGTGTCCAGCATCTACACCTTCATCGATAAGCCGTATGACACCCAGCAGCTGCTGATAGAAGGAGAATCTATGTTTGAAGCTGGCCACGTCGTCGTCTGCAGTGTAAAAGGGGAGAGAGAGAGAGAGAATATTTTATTGATGAATCCGGAGATGTTAGCCTGGTTAATGGCCTGGGTGTAAAAGGGGAAGAAGTGATACTGGCTGGGTTCATTTTGCAGACGACGTTTTTTAGAAAATACCAAGTTTCCAATAACTCCGAGCGCACTTTTCAGCTTTTGTGGTCGCTAGGTGTCCGCGAACGTGAAATAAACGCGAATCGACGATGTTTGTAGATAAAACCGCTGGCGAATGGCTGTTGAAGCGCGCGTGAAATGCGTGAACCGTCCGCTTCGGAGGAGGCTCGGCGCGAGGTGGGATCGTGGGGTCACGTGATCCAACTTTGCACGTCAGAACGACCGCAGCGCCATCCCCTCCAGTGGTGGCCCTCGCGCCCAATATCCTTTGTTAATCGGAGACGGGACTGTTTGACTGCTGCCTATCTTAACTTGCGAAGAGCCACGCATGCGTGTATAAGTACTCATTCCTGGGTTAGCGCCCACAAATCACTTGCTCAGTCCGCTCGTGCCGTGTCTGTACTCCTTTCTTTTTTTCGCGGCTAAGTAAGATCCATAAGTTTGCACTGCACTCACAAGATAATTCTCACTTCTTTTGCAAACACCTTTGAAGAGCTGCCGCACTTTTTCCAACAAGTGGCGTCATCGAAGGCAGCAACTGTATACGTCGCTCATTGTCTTTTTTTTTTGTTGCTCTTCGCGAGAGACACGTACATATCGTTGCTCTGTAGAGAGAGATACGTCGCGAGAGTAGGTAGAAGACGATCTATCCGCGATCGTGAAATCAGTCAACACAGCACTATTTCGGCCGCAAATGACTTGCTTAGTGCCTAAGTGAGGGCATTTCTTGAAATAAAAGCGGGCCCTTTCAGGCTCTCTTCAAACACAAATTTCGCGCACGCTAGCCCGTGATGGGAAATATTTGGCTCACACGATCATAGCAGTTTCCACGATTAACCGGCACCGTTTTCTGGCTTTGTTCAACAAAAATGTTGCAGGGCTCCTTTATCGAAGAGTGCTTATCGAAAGGGAAAGTGCTTTATTCATTTCCCGTCAAGCTTTTACTAAGGAACACTAATAAAATCTACGTCAGGAGAAGGGGGATAAACAAAAAGAAAACTTTTCTCGAAATAGCAAATCAAACTTTCACAATACAAATCAGCAGTCATGCTGCGAGAAGACAAACACAAAGAGAATAAATGTAACGAGGGCGCCTGGCCGTTATCATATAGCAACAAGCCCTGACTCCACAGATTTTGACGGCGTACACAAGGGCTCCAACATGGTTGCTCATCGGTGAAAGTGGAATATGCTGACTTCCCTACAGGCCGTACTGAAGCCGCACGTCCGCGGCTTCAGTTAATTTAGACGAGGCAGTGTCGCTCAATTACGAAAAAAAAAATCTTCGAAATCTGTGACGCAACGAAAAGATTCATAGAGATATCTGCGCGAGATTTGAAAATGAAGCAGACTTTTCTGTACCGATAGCGGAATGGATCAAGATCTCGTTTCTTTGCTGGACACAGCCCAATGAATCCAACAGGCAGTGAGGCCAAGGATGGCATGGGGAAAATTGTAACTTTTGGTTCTGCTGTAGTAACTGACGCATAAGGGGAATGAATGCAAGTTGGCAAAAAACATACCTGCCGTTGGTAGGGACCGAACCTACGAGGTTCTGGTAATGCGTCCTCTGCTCTACTAAATGAGGAGGCACGGCGAATCGCCCTCCATTTTAGAGGGTATTTATGTACAATTTTCTTACTGGGAGGCTTAGTCAGTGCCACTCTTCTTTATTAATAATGAATCTACTGTCCCAAAAGTAAAGATAGTGCCCGTAGAAAAATTTATAGCTCTTTATATGCTGATAAAATACACCACTTCAGTTTGCTTTGCGGCGCCTTGGGAAGAAAACGCTCTGCACAGCAATCCACAGCAAAGCGTTCTTCTCTAAGTAAACCTGATAACTGTTACAACCAGCGCAATATGAGTGTCTGATCACCTTCGTAGCAAAAAAAAAAAAGAGCCAGGCCTGCGCGGAATCGCAGGACAGTGACAGCGTAAGCTGGAGGAGTGACCCTCTTAGTGGCCATTGTAAACGCTTGGGGATCTGGCCAAGTGATCGGGCCATCAGGTATATCGAAGAGCCAAGTCAGGTTGCTGTCGGGCTTGCGCACGTCGCCTTTCGCGTGACGCATGGCACGATAAGACAAAACTGCTTCACGAGGCAGCGCTTTGTAATAATGATGACGGAAATGTTGAAGAAGATCGTTTCGTAATGATGATGCTGATGATGCCTCTGTAGTGGGCGCAGAACTACAAAGCATGCACCCCTGTCTTCTTTCAAATGATTCCTCAAAGTCGTTATGCAATCCACTTTCCGCGACGTGCATGTATAGTGGCGTATTATTATTTTGCCAGGTAACATTACATTTGTTAATGCGATTCGTCGGCAGGCATTATACCTGTTTAGGTCTTTTAGCGATGATCTTTCAAGCACAGGCGTAGCTCAGTGGTAGAATGCTAGGCTGCCCCGCAGAGGGTGTGGGTTCGAATCCACGCAGAGGACGTCGGTTCGGATCCTCCTCGGTCCTGGTTATTTCGCGCGATAGTGGTCACGCACACCAGCGGCGTCGGCAGACAACTACGGCGCCAAAAACGGCCCTTGTGATCTCATAACAGCTTAAGCTGTAAAATGTACTGGCTGATGGCGAAAGTTTTGTGTCACTTTGTTATCACAATCAGTCAAGGAGGCAATCGAAACAAAGATGGTCTTAGTTCCAATATGGCGCTGGGCGAGGCCATCACTAGGGAAAGGCTCTACATGTATAGCACTGGCCAGGTTGGTGAGGACAATGTCACTGAAAAGGCACATAGAGCCTGCTATGAGAACATTCATAACGGGTATGTTCCAATACTCACGGTAGACGGCTAAATAGACGGCTACGTAACAGCGGCCATCTTAAGTCTCATTCCATTTCTCACGTAGACGGCAAAATAGACAGCTTCGCGAAGACGGCATACGAAGACAAAAACGATGCAGGCTACTTTGCTGCCCAAACAAGATGGCGGCTGCGAGAATTGCTTGAATATCCACGAACCTCGCCGGAGCGGTCGTCTGCTCGCAAATAGGAGCTTTCTTACGCAATTTATGTGAGCTGCATTGAGTTTTTCGTAGTTTGGAACACGAAATAAGCAAAATTAACGAAAATTGTAAGCGTTTTTTGGCTTTCTTTTGTCGACGCGAGATGACGCCTCGTCGCGCAAACGTCGTCCGGGCGCGTTCCATTACTCGGACGACAAGGACGCGGAGCTGTCTTTGAAGCTGCCAAGGTAGGCTGTCTACAATACTGTCCAGAATTGGGACACAGCCAACGTCTAAGACAGCGTTAGGCTCTATTTAGCGTGTGGTTTTTCAAGAAGCTTGCCAGAGTCGCCCCCAACCCGTCTATCGAAAATCGAGGTTTCTTCACTTATGACTGCTTGACTGCTCACGCGAGAGCCACGGGTGCGATATCCGCCGTCGCTGTCGCATTTTCCACGGACGTGAAAATGGCAGTGGCCCGTGTGCTGTGCGTTATCACTGTACAGTGGTCAACTCTCATGTCTGTAACGACGGAGAGTCGTGCTCGGAACTGCACGAGCGACATCTACAGTTTGAAACGCGCCACATCAGACCATGCGCAGAGTCACTGATGCGCTTGCCATGTAATTTCCGTCCTTATCGCCGCGGCCGCGACAACTGCTTTCGCCGTCAGAAGCGCTGTCAACCGTATAGGGCCGGAAAAAAAAGAGTGCAATCACCCAGATCGGCGTATTTATTTATTTATTTATTTATTTATTTATTTATTTAGTCAATACTGCCGACTTCTATGCGAAGTCGTAGGCAGGAGTGGGTAACAGATACACTTGAAAATACATTTTCCAGGGCAAGAAAACAACAGAAGCTTAAAACAAACAAAAAAAAAAGAATGTCGGGGGGAAATATAGAAGAAAAACAGGGATTTACAAACATTGAAGTCACTGCAGCGCTTCAGAATGAGCAAGTTTTGTTGATAAAAAGAAGGCGAGAAAAACACATATATCGACACAATCGACGAAGCGTGATACAATCGAGCTAGCGCTGAACATAGGAAAGTAATACAACTCAGACACACACGGTAGAGATTAAATGCTGTGACAATGAAATAAAAGAAAGAAAGAAAAAAAAGTTCAAAGGATAGCTGGCAGATTTGCTATCGCATTCATGAATGAAGCGACAGTTGTGGATGAAACAGCTTCATCGGGCAGGGCGTTCCAACTACGTGCTGCTCGGGGAAAAAAAGATTTTTGGAAAGCAGTGGTTTTGCATGAAAATTCTTGGACTTTCTTGCTGTGGTGTGACCGGGTTATACGTGATTTCGACGGTAGAATATATTTAGTTTTATCGATTCCTAGGTTACTGTGATAGATCCGATAAAACAGTTTCAGTCTTTCACGGGAGCGCCTGCGTTCTAAGGGTTCCAAGTCCGAACTTTCAAGGAGGGTCGAGGGGGATGTGTTTCTACTGTAAATAAACCTTATGGATTTTCTTTGTACACGTTCCAGTTTTTTAATGTTTGCTGATGTATGAGGTTCCCACATAGGAGACGCGTATTCCAGTATGGGTCTCACGTAAATTTTGTACGCCAACATTTTAATTTCTTTGGTAGACTTTCCAATGGTTCTGCGTAAGTACCCAAGTGCCTTCATTCTGCGTACTTATTCTCGGTTCGCAGTATCGTATCATACTGACAATGCGCCGCATAATGGTTATTGCGCATCGCTCTGTGAATTTTTCATAGCGCAAAGCCATGTCCTATGGTTGAATTTCATCAACCTGCTGTTAACCATAACTTACCAACGGTCCGTTGATTGCGACTAAATGTAGGTTTGGATTGAACATACAGCAAAACGCTGTCTAGATATCCTTGACCTTGGATATTTATTGAAAATAACTCATGTATGTATGTCAGTAAGGCTGTCATATGTAACATGAAGACATGCATGCGGTATTATTTCCTTGTGCGTTTTGCGAGCGAACATTCATTGCTGACAGTTTAAGTATGGGGAAGCGGCGAGTTAGGCACTGCAGAATCCTCGTCGTAGCTTATTCGCTAGGTCTGCAAGTGGTTGCACAGACACCAACTAATAGCGCGTCGCAGCTCCACCAGACAGCTGTGAGCTCTGAATTCTCTGAGGGAGGAATTCGTAGAGCTGGTCCACAAGAGTGGAGTTATTTCTCAGTCGGACCCACTCCTTTTCAACGGCGCACCACAGGTCGTCAGCGTTGCATGTCGCAAGCCCAGGCTGGTCGGCGCGGTTTCTTTTCATCAGACCCCACACAATTTCAATTATACTGAGGTCAGGGCTTCTGGCAGGCCAGTCAAGAAGCTCTCGAACTTCTTTTGCTGTGTGGATAGACGCCCCATCTTGCTGCAAGTGATACTCTCCGTCTGGAAAGGGGCCGTCCAGAATGTAGGACAAAATGACGGTTTCTATCACATCCATGTAGGCGGCCGCCGTCATCCACCCTCTAACCCTGTGGAGCGGTCCTAGTCCTTGATAAGTTACTGCACCCCACACGGTCACTGATGTGCGCCCGCTGGAGCGAACATTCCAGGTATATTTTTGGTCATGCCTGCATGATAAACCGCAGTTGCTTAAAAAAAGGCAGATCCCACGTGCAGTGGGAATCAAGGAAATGCGAAGCACGCATCAGGAACGTAAAATGGATCTGCATTGTCTCGCTGTACCGATTTTGGTACATATGAAGTTAACGAAACGCCTCCAAGAGCACGAAGACTGTGGCATGCCGCTAATGACACACATGCCATGATTGTAATGTTATGAACTGTCATTTACGCTTGTCATGCAGTCGTTTTGTGCCATAGGAATTTTGGTATGCATCCCATTAACAAAAAGGGGAAGAGAGCACCAAGACCGCGGCTTGTAAATCATGCCGCTTCATGACATGCATGTCATGATTTTCATGTTATGACCTGCCATTTATGTTCGTCGTTCAGTCATGTTGTGCCATACCAATTTTCATATACATCCCATAAACGAAATGGCCAGGAGAGCACCTAAGACCGCGGCATGTAAATCATGCTGCTCATGACATCCATATCGTGATTTTCATGCTATGAAATGTCATTCATGTTCTTCATTCAGTCATGTTGTGGCATACCAATTTTCGTATACTTCCCATTAACGAAACGGCCAGGAGACCACAAAGTCGTAGGCGGCTAGATAGATAAGCTAAAAGTCGCCGAAGTTCGCTAAGAAATGCTCCGCATTTCAAACCTTCTTTAGCACTGATAAACTGCGGCATTGTAACAAGCTGGCATGCCAAGTAGAAAATTAACGTTGCGACAATACTCTGCTTAGAATCGTACATATCAGACTCCGCATGCTTGTACTCAAGTACAAAAGAATTGTGTATTTTTTCATTATTCTCACCTTGTCTGGCATACGCTAGGCTTACAGTTGCCACGGAACCTTCTTATGAGCTTCTGCAGTGCAGTTCCCGCACTTTTACACTTCGGTTTTTCGTGGTACCCATCAATAAATAAATTTGTACTCTCACTCACCTTAATTACTTCTAAGGCTCTACGCATCGGCCACTTTCCTGAAAGAGCATACTCTCTACGCATCGCCTTTATCATGCACTTTCCTAAAAGAGCATACTCATTCTCCCCCTCTCTCTCTCTGCCTAGAATCTTAAGCGGATAGGTTTTGCGCGCTAGTGGAATATCTGCAGCATAACACGCTTTAGAAAACCAATATTACCTGGGTGTCTCTGGACGCCACACACGTTGCCTCTGGTCCCAACGCATACAGAACGTGGCCTCGTCACTGAAAACAACGGCAGGCCAGTTGTCTTGCGTCCTGTTTTCTATAACGGAAGCGAAGTCCGTGCGCTGTTTGTGCGTTTGCTCGAGCTGGGTCCCTTGAGCAGCAATTCTGCTTTTTATCTCTGCTGAATGCAGCCTCCGCCGTATGGTTTGCGTGGACACGTGCAGTTCCAGAATATCGCGAATTTCCCGGGCACTGAGAAAGAAGTTTTCAACCGAGGCGGCTACAATCAGTCGGTCCTCATCATCGGTTGTAGGCGTTTCTGGCTATACGACTGACAGCATCAGAAACACGACCTTGCTTGTAAAATGCTCGGAGCACTCCGTTCACAGTTGGCAATGGGCGTCCCGTAGCCGCCGATATGGCTCTTTGGCTCATTGTGTGTCCCATTACCGTGATGGCTGTTCTTTCATCTAGTGCCAAGCGCGGTGCCGTGGTGAAGTTCTACGGAGCTTCCAAGCGGCCAGCTTGCGAGCAAGCAGCCTGACGCGAGAAACCGCAGAAAACTTTATATAACTTATCAATGGTAAGCGTAAATCTGCTGCTGGGACAATGTGACCGCGAACGGGCATTCAACATGCAGCATAGCATTCATCGGGCGCTGGCAACGGTTCGCTTCGTTTCTTTACCTTTTATAGTTTTGTTTTTTTTGCGATAAACTGTTGACAATACTTCCAACGGCCAAAGCAGTTGTATTCGCGGTGATAATCAGCGATCGAAAATGCAAGGTGGTCGCGTCAGTGGGGCTGCGCATGCTCAGATGTGGCCCGTTTCGAACTGCAGATGGCGCTCGTGCAGTTCTGAGCACGACGCTCCGTCGTTATAGACGTCAGAGTTGACCACTGTGCGATAAGAGAACCCCAGATGTCCAAAATTTAGGAGTACTCCTCAAGTACGCAAGGCCTCCTCATACTATGACGGTTTTGGCGCGTAAAATCTCCATCAGTTATTGCACTTGTTATGAAACCATAATAGAGCTATGTGGGTTTCAGCCGCATATAAAAGACGTCTATCAAACTCGGGAAGCTAGCGCGGTTAACCGTTCCAATAGAAAATTTAGGTCACCTAAAGCATTATTTTTCTATCCGGTGTCTCTTCACTCTCTTTCCGGTAGTCGAGGTTCCCTTGAAGAGGTCCTTGTTGTCACAGCTGATACTATATTTATACTCTACTCGGGACGCTCGTGTTTCGCTGGAGTACACCTGAGCGCCCTGTACGGTCGTATCGATCGGGCAGTGCGCGCTGAAAAAGTTCATACCTTTTGTTTTTATTTCTATCAGATCGTGGTCTAACATGCAATAGGGCACAGGCGCCACCACGCGAACAGCTATGAACGGCACGTGCAATGTCTTTTTGTTTTGACTGGTCAGTTGATACCTAAAAGTTAACACGAGTGAAGATTACAAGCAATAAAAAATGAAAACCACAGTACTAGCGTTTGTCATCTCGGCGTGCGTCACTCACAGCTGTTCAACTTCGTTCAACCATTTCTCGTTGCTCTTGCTTCGTGCCGTGAAATCTGTAAAGCCCAGTGGAATGAAGTTAAATATTTACTCCACGTGTTAGCTGAGCAGGGAGCAAGGCCGAGTGAGCGAGAAAGTATCTATGCCATGCCATATTTACGCGCGTACTTGTTTTGGTTTGTTTACGGGGAGTGCCTTTATCAGTTTCTTGTGACGCGGAGCGCAAGCCGCGCTTAGCTTTGCATGCTGCTTCGCGAAGGGTGTCAACCGTTCCTCAAACCTTGCATGCCCGACGCGCTAATTTGAGCGCCTTCCAGAACGTCAGCGATAACACTAAAACGCGCTGCGACGAATGTATGAAAGCCGACGCATTTCACCGCTAGTCAATTTTTTTAACGTCTACCGACGACTGTTCACGCCGCTATCATCTTGCTGTGTTTCGCTTTTTTCTTTCCTTTTATTTTTAATAGCTTCGCCCAATAAAGAATTCGACCGTCAACGCTCTGAAGCCCTGTGCGGCTTTTAATCGTCACGACCGCGTGAAAATATTTACTGTGCGTGCACTTACTGGTGTGCATTAAAAAAATGCTCAGCTCTCTATAAGAAGTTTGATTTAACGTGACAATAAAGTGAAAAACAATTTATCTGGTGTTAGTTAGCTTTTCACAATACCGAGGACACCTAGCTTTTCAGGAGAAGACCCTCAGGAAGCGAGAAACGCACAAAGAGAAAATACGGGTAGCGACGCTGCTTTCAAGATTTATCACTTATAGACGTGGCGTCATAGATCTTTTATACGGCGTCTGCTGAAGCCTGTATGACTACTTATTGGTAAGAAGGACGTGTAGTCTGTTCTAAGGAAGCCAGATGCTGAACGCAGGGTGTTTCAGAACATCTGACGGTGTCTTCTGTTTGGGGAGAAGAGGGAAAAAAAAATCGACCTTCTAACGCCAGCAGGCCGCACTGCCCATGCGAACTTCGATTCTAAAACTGTGACATTCATTTTTTTGTTATTAAATATTGAACATAAAATAGCAAAATTACTTACAGTAGAGTTCTCGAAATATAAGTTATCATTCTAAAGCACTTCGCGTTTTCACTTTAGTGTCCCATTAAGAGGTGCTTTTCTGAGAAAAGATGAATGTACTTACGGAAATCATCAAACTCTCATCATGGTTTTATATTTTTGCTTTTATAATCGCCGCAGTAGCAGTCCAACGTACGTTTTCTTGACGCCCCTAATGATTATATATACATATATATCTTGGCGCAGTGGGCGTACATATGAATGCTCGACATAACAACGCATAGGCTGCGAGATCATCACAGTTTGCGAAAAAAAAAAAAAAACCCTTCAATCGCGAAATTCAGCTTGCAACAGCTACTGAAAGAAAACGGGGAAAATGCAATACTACAAAACTCTGTGACCTTGTCGGAAAGTATTTCCAGCCAATGGTGTTTCTACACGCGGTTGTTCCAAAAATCTAGTATATTACAATATGACGAATAACGTGTCTGAATTGAGTATAAATATATCTGACGGTGTTGAACATTAGTCTCCACGGAGGAAACGTCATTTACAAGGTAACGCAAAGCGGTTGAACTTTATCCACCTCGGCTAGTTCCCACAGTGGTTCCCACAGTTCTCAGCTCCCACAGCAAAGCTTTGAACGGCTTAAGTACCCAAGTGCCCACCCGCTTCAGCTCGCTGGCTCTGAAACTGTGTCGCGAATACAGTTACTCCCATTTATGCCTTCTTTCTCACTGCGTGTTCAGGGAACAGAGCGAATCACTTGACCCGGGACCGAAAACGGGCGCGCTTCACATGACCCGCGCCCCCATTGGTCGACCGTGGCCCGCATCCGGCGGAAGTCGGCAGCCCACGGCGGTCTCTCATTGGTTCGCCAACTTCTGCGCTCCCTTTCCCTCGCGACTCACGCGTCGTCTGCTAATCGATGCGAAGCGCTTCCTCGTCGGCTCTGTTCGCCAGCTAAAGCGGTTCCTTTTTCAAAGGCACGTTTGTTCGAGCGCCAGTGACTAAGCCACGGCATTCGCTTTTTTCTTTCTCTCTCTCTCTCTCTCCACCTTCGAGAGGTAGCTACTCATTGTGTGGAGAGAAGCAAAATCGAAGTTGTACTTCGACCGACCCACGGTCGTCAATACACAAAGCCTTTGGACTCGTTGAAGCGCAATGCTGTGCCGGCTACCGGTGCCGACTCAGCTTGGATAACTGTCTCGTTGGTCTCTTCCATTACGTGGACGTTGTGTACTTGTGTAGGCTGAAGTGGTTCCCGCACTCGACAACCTGGATCTGAGGATTTAGCATTCAGCGGAGGTACAGCCATGTACTGAAGACAGTGTGTTAGCCCCACTCGTTCCTGCCCTTGTGGGTGTTTTCAGCACGCTGTCATTTCAGAGACTACGTAATAACTTGTGATCAACGTGTGCGTGTGGGCAACAACAAGACGATCGGACTTGGAAGGTCAAGACGAAGATCTGTTTTTTCGGTTGAATGTGCTCAGCATGAAGGTGGCCTTCTTGGGCTGTAGTACAATTCTCCGACCGCTGCGTTAGCGCGGAAGGCCGTATTTAACTTTAAGCTTTGTCGTGACGTCCTGCTTCTAGAACCAGAGTGCAGGGACGTATCAGCGCTACAGGTCCAACTGTCCAGAATCGCCGGCCATCAGAACAAGCAATACTTAGTAATCCACCTTTCACCTTTCTTAACCAGAAACTGTCGGGGTCTGTACCACTCAAGACACAAAATTTCATATCTTGAAGCAAGAGGAGGTATCGAGTTCGAAGGTCAACGTCTGCTACTGCGGCTTGCCCAGCTAAATATTCCTCCTACTTACAAACGCACCGACCGGAACTGTTTTACTTGCCGAATCTTCGCCCAGCATCTTTGTTTGCGCGCGCCACGGAACAATACCGAGTTCTTCATTACCGTTGATGTGCACTGTGCTTTCGTGAAACTGTTCAATCAGACATGTCACGGAGAATGAACGATACACTCACGCCTCCCCTCTGGTGGTCATTTCCGGAAGTAGCTGCGAACCGCGGGAGCTCTCAAAGGTGAGATGGATTGTTCCTCGCCTCCTTTTCCATCTGAGACAGCTCTTTCCGGAAGAAAAAGAAATAAAATGCTCGATCCCGCCCACGGCGAGCGTGCTGGAGGCTCGTGTAGTGTGCGTTATAAGTCCATTGTAAAGAGTTCAAAGTATTCAGAATTACCGAAGACCTCCGCTACGGCGTACACATAATCATGTCGCGTTTTTAACACTTGAAACCTGTAAAACCCCAGGAATTGTCATTGCGAGAGGAGCAAACGTTCTGTGACTTGCAAAGCTGAGTTTAACGTGCGGCTCGGTCGAGTTTGTTTTCGGATCCTCCATAGTTTTGCTGGTACATCGCGAACATTTTGTAATAATAATAATAATAATAATAATAATAATAATAATAATAATAATAATAATATCCCCCGTTTATTACAACTTTCACGTCGAAATTTACGGGAAACTTATGTTTGCCTTAACGAAAAATCATTGCTGGCAAGTTCCACGTGGAGAAATCCTTCGAACAGCGAAGCTGTCGTTCGCCCTTTCCAAGTGAAATCGTTGTATCTATTATTGTCGTCACATCCTTTTCTGCGTGTCCTTCTCCCGTTTATTCTGTATGTCAGTGTCTCCTATATGAGGCGACCGACAGCTTCCTCGTAGGGTAAGGGGGTGGAGGGAGGGGGGCTTTCACAACTTGGAAGTGGCGAAATCGGCGCATGCCTATCGCCATACCTACTTGGGCTTCTTTTCACGACCCTGTTCCTTGCTTTCGCTTATTACATTTAATGTTACTCTCAGAGGAGGGTGCCAGTTCCTTTCCCGGGTTCTGTACCGAAAGCGCCATTGGGTTTATGCGTTATCTTAATTTTTAGAAGTATTTGAAAGAAGAGCCCGTGCGAGATGTGTTGCTTTTCACTATTTTTTACAATCGTCGGCACAGTGCGTTCATCAATCAATCATTCAGTCAAAAGGGAATTTTATTACACAAGTATTATGGAAAATACATACAAAGATATTTGGTCCCATAGCCTTAAGCGGCTAGTGATAGGTCGAATACAAAAAAATGCTGCATAATTAGCTGAGTTATACAAAAAATAACTAAATCATTATACATAAGCAATAAGTACTAATATAATAACGGAACTGCGCTAAAGAAACACACGCTTCTTATAATGCACGTTGTGCAGACGTAGCTGTATAGCCTAGCAATAAAAAAAAAGTGGGTGTATTCCCTAGTGGTTATGCCACCTGCCTTCGAAGTGTGACGTCTCGGTTCAAATCCTGCCTCTCCAAGAACACTAATTTTTTGCTGCTACAACTGCTTCACTGTTATGACCGCGCACGGTAGACTAGAACAACATCGGTGTAAAAGCTAATACACCTTCCGAGGATCTTGAATCGCCTCGCTGATGCAACGCTTCGTTTGATTATGCAAGTCTTGTGCGATTGCCCGACGTCCTTGCCTCACTAGTGTAGACAGAGCTAGATAGATAGATAGATAGATAGATAGATAGATAGATAGATAGATAGATAGATAGATAGATAGATATGGTGAAGTGAGTGAAGTTGGCTGAGAAATGTTTCACGTTTAATACTGGTTTTCAGCATGTAGAAATTTGTTGTCGTTATTTTAGCAGTGTTGAAAGACATCTTCCAACATTTCAGTAGGCTTGTGCTGTGTAAGCTTGCTCCGCTGTTTTCGATTGTCTTCGCAATGCGCAGTCAGGAAAGTCGTAACTTTGTGACGACAGCCACTGCATAAAAACTGCGCTGTTAATATATTTGAACTTGCGTGCGTGGAGCGCTTTTGTCAGTCCGTGTATTGTCACGGGTTGACTACGGCGCTAGTATCATCACACAAGGCAAGCGCGTGAAAGGTAAACATTCGCTCAGGTGAAATTGCGCCCAGCAACACCAAGTCAACACAGCCAGTGGAACCACCGGAATATGTACAGATCGGTCCACTGTTACAGGGGCTACGCGAGCGCGCGTCCACACTTCATTGAGGGGCAGGCTCTCGGTGCGGCCGCCATGGAGGTAAGAAAAGAGCTAGGAGACGGCGTCATGTGATAATCATGCCGCATATAGTCATAAAAAAATTTAAAGCAGAGAATCATTGAAGACTGGCACAGGTGACGTGGTATAGGCAAGCGGTTAGAATAGTGCACGGTCAAGCACCACTAAAGGTTACCGCTTCCAAACAACCTCGAGCGGTCAGGCAACTATGCGCGGCCTAACGCTACCCGAAAGGCAACGCGGCATGCAGCGACAGAAGTTCGCTTGTTGAGGCTAGCGGATTCACGTGACTCCGTCTCCTAGGTTTTATTTTTCTTTTTCATGGCGGCCGCGCATCGAAGCCAAGCCGCGCAGGCGCACTGGGACCCAGGAGCGGCCGTCGTACAGCGCCGGAGCGCTAAGAGCAGCGCCATAGGCTTCTTCTTTGGAGCACGTTGCTTCGCGCTGCAGAATTTGCATAACTGATCCGCTGATTGAGGAGCAGGAATAAAACAGGACATTATCGAGCCGACTGCAAAAAAAAAAAGAAAAAAAAAACAAAGCAATTTAACCGGAGACAAGGGAATTCGGTATCAGGAGCAGTCGCATGTGGAGGTTGTAGCTTAGACATCTTTTTACATAGATTGTTTTGTTGTGGCAGCATGATTACGTAACAAACTGAGCTCTTGCTGCTGGTTGAAAAGGTTAGCGTTGCCAGTCAAGTGGCTGCTCATACAACCTTTCTACCGCCTTCAGCATTGCGCTTTGCAGTACCTATGTACGTTTTTTTTTTTCTTGTGTGTGAAACGAATGCCATACTAAGGTTGGCACTTCAGACTACGCTAGAAACACTGCGCTACGGTGACGATGTCGGTATCTGCCTAACGAAGTCATTTACGACTATGTAACGACTTTTATTTCAGCGTAATGAAGATACTCGATGCATACTAAATTTGGCTACGAAACGTAAATGGCAACTTGTTTTACATTTCAGTTGGCGCGCAACCGCAAGCACCCTTACGCAAAAAGCACCTTCGTGTGGTCGATAACCTTGACCTCCAGAGCGTAGGCAGTTAAAGTGAGACTTCAAAAGGCGTTTGCGTGCTTTGCCTCGGGGTTTTTATGTTACTAGTATCGTTCAGGCGGTGAAGCGTGGAATATTCACTGCGTCTGTCGAACAGACGTGTGTATTCGGACGGCGAGGCAAGAACGCGCCATGAGCTGCCAGGAAGTGTGGCTACTGTTTCCGGAGAGTTGTGGTGCAGGCGACTCGAAAACGCAAAGAAAAAGGCTTAACGCGGTTGAAGCAGAAGCGCGTGTAATGAATTATTCACGAAACGTCGACCGTATGCGCCGCGAAGTCGTTTGTATGCGTGGCCGCAGGCGGCACGCCGCCACCATCCGCTCACATTATGAAAGATACGCGGGCTCCCTTAGAGTAGTGAAAGTGAAGCGGTATTTTGTACAGCCTGAATGCATATTGTGAACTTAATGTCATACTACGTGAACCAGAACGTTATATGTATGAGCAGATTCGGAAAAGGCTTTCCGGGACCTCTGACGCTAAGCGTGACACACTGCGCTCCTAATACACGCATTCAATGCGTGGGGAATTGTAGCGCCATGGCTCGTACTTTTATTAAAAGGTCAGGCGTTTGTAGCTTTCCCATGAATTATCACGAATGAGGCGTACAATAAATGGCGCTCTCGCTACATCTGAGCACAAATAGAGTCGGAAATCTCCACACGGTTTCGCTCCGTTAGGGGGGAAGCTCCTTAGGGCGGATCCTTGTCCCCCTAGAGCGCTCGCTCCCAAATCGTGCTATAGGTTTGAGTGGAGACCGCTAGGGGCGCTGCGTTGCCCCTAGCGTTTTCGATATAGGTAAAGGGTTGAGGCAGGGATGCCCGTTGTCCCCACTATTATTCATGCTTTACATGAGGAGAATGGAGAAAGCATTGGAGATGAGCACACAGACAGGTAGGTGTAGTGGTAGAACAAAAGCTCCCCGGGTTGTTTTATGCAGACGCTATTGTGCTATTCGCAGACAGTCGAACAGATTTGCAGGGTCTGGTAAATATATGTGGTCGGGAAAGTGAAGATTTAGGGCTAAGATTTAGTGTGACAAAATGCGGCTGGATGATATTCAATGACAGCAACGATCAGACCATATCAATACAGGGCGAGGAGATACCCAGAGTACGAGAGTACAAATGCCTCGGGATTGGATAAATGATGGGAATAGATACATAGAAGTACAAGAAAAAGCTATGATAGTTAAAGGAAAGAGGAACTCCGCAATAATGAAGCATATTCGCTGTGGGGTTGCAACAGGTACGCGGTAATTCGAGGTTTGTGGAAAGGTGTAATGGTGCCAGCACTTACATTCGGAAACTCAGTGGTGTGCATGAGGGCAGAGGTACAATCAGGGCTGGACATGAATCAGAGTACGGTCGGACATCTCGCGTTGGGCGCCCATGGGAAGACCACAAATGAGGCTGTTAAGGGGGATATGGGATGGTCTGACTTTGAGGGAAGGGAAGCTCAGAGTAAAATTAGGTACGAACAGAGATTAAGGAATATGAAAGAAAGTAGATGGGCAGCGAAAGTATTCAGGTATTTGTATAGGAAGAACGTTGACTCACAATGGAGGAAGAGAACTAGGAGGATTACCAGTAAGTATACAGCCAGTAACGAAACGGATGGGACAAAAAAGAGCGTTAAGAGCATGGTCAGAGCGGCGGAGAACTCGGATTGGATAGCAGGAATGGAGAAGAAGCCGGCATTGAACAACTACAGAAAAGGGAAAGACGAAATCAAGAGAGAAGAATTTTACGATATTTGAAAGGGAAGCGCTTTACTGTTTGAGGAAAGGTCCGGTTGTCTGAGAACCCGAAGTTACAGAGCGAAATTCAATACAGAAGGGGACACATGCAAGTGCTGTGGAAAAGCTAGGGAAACGACAGATCATATTTTGATTGAATGCACAGATGTCTACCCAGGTGTAGCTGTGGACACTACCCTACAGGAGGCCATGGGTTTCAGGAGTAACACGGGAAAGCTGAACATGTCGGCGATAGAGAAAAGTAAAAGGCGGTTAGAGTATTGGTGGCGCAAAAGTATGGAGCGAACAAAAGCGCAAGGTAGTTCGGGTACCCCGCAGGGGCGTCTGCGCAAGCAGGCGTTTGGTGTGTAGCGACACCACGGACCCGAGCTAACGGGGGGGTTTCGACCCCCTCCCACGTGTTCGCCGTGCGTGGCTTAGCCGTGTCCGGGGAAAAGGGGATCCTGGGGGTTGAGCCGACGCCGGGTGATTGGACCTTTAAGGCCCCCCGGAAGAGTCAACACACCCCTTTGGCCCGTGCTTCCTGTAGACGGCACCCCCGGACTGACCCACCCGGGGGAAATCGGCAGTCGCCTTTTCCTGTCTCTTCTCCACGTACCTTCGTCTTTTCCTCCCACTTTTCATCTTTCCTGTCCTCTACTCTCTTCTATTTACTTTCTTCTTTCCTGGCGGCTAGGGTTAACCGTGTGTAGTATATCCAACCTGGGGTATATATATTCGGTTATAGTGGTGGCGTACAGCTGGCGTTTGCAGCACCTGTATCACAGCTCCTGCAGCGTCCCCGTGTTGGGCTCCACGGTGGGCGGCTGGCGTTACTGCCGAAATAAAAACACATATATGGCAAATTGTTTTCCGTCCCTTTCCGATCGTCCCCAAAAACGGGGGCGCACCGAAGAAGTATTCAAATTTTCTGGCCAACAAGTGGACAACTTCCCACGCTACCATGTAGTGCATAGTGAACACCCAGAAAAAACTGTAAGAATGATATCACCATTTTTAGTCTCGAAATGTATCACCGAAACTATTGGCCCAGGATATAAGGCTACAAAGTTGGCTAGCGGCGACCTTCTCTTGGAACTCCGCAATAGAAAGCAACTAGAAAAATTGCCCAATCTTGCTTCTTTCGGAGAAATCCCAATAGTAATCACACCTCACAGGACAATGAACACCACTCGAGGAGTAATATCCGACACTGACCTAATGGAACTTACTGAGGAAGAACTTCTGGAAGGATTCAAGGAGCAGAATGTCATCAACGTCCAGAGGATTAAGATGAGGCGCGACGGTAAAGAAATCAAAACAAAACATGTTATACTTACTTTTGGGTCAAGCGTGCTGCCCGAGACCGTTGAGGCCGGGTATGTGAAGATGCGTGTCAGGCAATATATACCGAATCCTCGCCGTTGCTTTAACTGCCAGAGGTTTGGCCACGGCTCCCAAGGTTGCCGTGGTAAACAGACATGCGCAAAGTGTGGTATTCGTGACCACACAGCAGACGACTGCCGAGAACCTCCCCACTGTGTTAACTGTGATGGCGATCACCCTGCTTACTCTAGGTCCTGCGACATGTGGAAAAAAGAAAAAGAAATAATTAGCATCAAGGTAAAAGAGAACATAACATTCAGAGAAGCACGGCAGCGTGTCGGATTCATGTTTCAGAACAATCCGTCCTACGCCGGTGTGGTGCGAGAGGCGGCGGCACCACAACGGCTTTTGGCGTCCCCTTGCGCTGCGCAAAGCGCTAGTGCAGGGCCGCCCATAGCCGCCACGGTGGGTGCAGCTGATGCTGACCCACCGACATTGAAAAGTCCGGCCACAACCGTGGCCACTGCTCGCGCTGGCCAAAACCCGCGTGACCTGAACCCAAAGGCGGTCCCATCGACCTCTGGCGTGATGGGCGCCGCCAAAGTCCCGCCCTTCGAGGCGAGCCGGATAAGAAAAAGCTCCCGCTCGCAAGAGCGGCTGTCCAGCGCATCGAAAGATGCAATGGACACAACACCAAGTGTGCCGGCGCTCCTAGCGCCTAAAGAGCGGCGAGACATTCTCGACCGCTCTAAAAAAGACAAATCCCGCATTACAGGGCCCAGTAAGGGCTCTGGAAACTAAAGCAACCCCACCCGTCCTTGTACACACAGCACTATTTACACCGCCAATATGCACGCACAGGTAATGCAGTGGAACGTGAGAGGCCTTATTAGAAACCTTGATGACATTCAAGAACTCCTCCACGAACACAATCCGAAAGTGCTGTGTGTTCAAGAAACACACCTAAACACCAAACACACAAACTTTCTACGTCAATATTTGATTTTCAGAAAGGATCGTGATGATGCTGTGCCATCATCGGGCGGCGTTGCCATTATAATCAACCGAAGTGTAGCCTGTCAACGGATTCAGCTAGAAACGTGCCTTGAAGCAGTAGCAGTTCGAGTTGCGCTTCTAAACAAACTGATTACTATTTGTTCAGTTTACATACCTCCAAATTACTCCCTGCACAAACACGAATTTTACTCTCTCGTTGATGAACTGCCCGAGCCTTACCTCCTCCTTGGCGATTTTAACGCACACAGCAGCATGTGGGGCGATTCTCGTATCGATGGTCGAGGTCGCCTTATTGAGCAATTTCTTTTTTCTTCTGGCGCATGTCTCCTAAATAAGAGGGAACCTACATATTACAGCCTTGCCAACAAAACATACTCCTCTATCGACATTACTATAGCTTCTCCATCTATATTCACTGAATTTGAATGGGATGTTATAAAAAATCCGTACGGGAGCGACCATTTCCCGATAGTATTAAGCACACCAAAACAACACGAACCTTCACCACAGGCTTCCCGGTGGAGGATTGATGCGGCCGACTGGGACAAATTTCGAACCATAACTAGCAATATCTCATGGGCTGACATGTGCTTTCTTGAAATCGATGCTGCTGTTGAGTATTTTACTGTTTTTCTTATTGATGCCGCATGTGAATGTATCCCTCAAACAAGAGCAGGTTGTACCAAGCGCCGCGTTCCATGGTGGAACGAGGAGTGCCGCAATGCGCGTAGGAAGCAGAATAGAGCGTGGAGGCTGCTCCGAGATTCTCCTACGGCTGAAAATCTTGTGAATTTTAAGAAAGTGAAATCTCAAGGCAGGAGGACGCGTCGACTGGCAAGAAGAGAGAGCTGGCAAATCTTTTTATCAAGTATTAATTCGTATACAGATGAGGCAAAAGTATGGAGTAGGGTTAACAGGGTAAAAGGACGGCAAATACATTCACTCCCCTTAGTAAACACAAACGTAGGAAGCATAGAAGACCAGGCAAACTTCCTGGGGACGCACTTCGAACATGTATCGAGTGCATCACACTACAGTGAATCGTTTAAACGATACAAAGATAGAATAGAGGGGCAGAAGCTGGAACGTAAATGTGGGAAACGCGAGGCATACAATGAACCCTTCAGTCTAGCTGAGCTACAGGTATCTCTAAACTGCTGTAATAAATCTTCACCTGGTGCCGACCGGGTAGTATACGAAATGGTAAAGCAGCTATCATCTGAGGCAAAGAAAACCCTGCTTTCCCTGTACAATACAGTGTGGTCTTCCGGCGAGATCCCCTCTTCTTGGAAACAGGCCGTGGTAATACCTATCCTAAAGCAGGATAAAGATCCATCCTCTGCTTCCAGTTACCGGCCAATAGCACTTACAAGCTGTCTATGTAAAGTTTTCGAAAAATTGATCAACCACCGTCTAATGCATTTCCTAGAAACAAACAAATTACTTGACCCGCATCAGTGTGGCTTTCGCGAGGGCCGCTCCACAAATGATCATCTGATACGCATTGAAACACAAATCCGCGAAGCTTTTGTACGTAGGCAGTTTTTCCTCTCTGTGTTCTTAGACATGGAGAAAGCATACGATACAACCTGGCGGTTTGGGATAATTAGGGACCTATCACACTTTGGTATAAGAGGTAATATGCTAAACATTATAGAAAGTTATCTGTCTGATCGAACCTTTCGTGTTCGGGTCGGCAACGTGTTATCGCGGCCGTTTGTGCAAGAAACGGGAGTGCCACAGGGTGGGGTGCTCAGCTGCACTCTGTTCATTGTAAAAATGAGCTCCTTACGTCTGTGTATTCCTCGAAACATATTTTATTGTACATATGTCGATGACATACAATTAGGATTTAGATCATGCAGTCTTGCGATATGCGAGCGACAGATTCAGCTTGGCCTGAACAAGGTGGTCAAATGGGCCGATGAAAATGGTTTTAATTTAAACCCCAGAAGAGCAGCTGTGTACTTTTCACTAGGAAAAGAGGTCTGCATCCTGACCCCGACATTGACCTGAAGGGGCAGAGTCTACCCATAAAATATGAACAGAAATTCTTAGGTGTAATTCTTGACCAGAAACTTACATTTGTAGCTCACATGAAACACCTGAAAATCAAGTGCATGAAAAGTATGAATATTATAAAGGTATTGTCACGCACTACGTGGGGTAGCGACACAAAGTGTCTCTTAAATCTCTATAAAATCCTGGTACGATCGCGCCTAGACTATGGGTCTATAATATACCAGTCTGCTTGTCCAAGTGCTCTTAAAATGTTGGACCCTGTCCATCACCTAGGCATTCGTCTTGCCACAGGCGCTTTCAGGACGAGCCCTGTGGAAAGTCTGTACGTAGAATCAGACGAGTGGTCGCTTCGCCTGCAGAGAGCGTACTCAGCGATAATGTATTTTTTTAGAGTCAACGCAAATAGTGAACATCCCACACATTCGATTATCAATGATCTGTCCAGCTCGCGACTCTTCGGCAATCGCCCTGCTCTAGGTAGACCTTTTGCGTTGCGTGTGAGAAATGTAGCTGAGGAAATGGGCGTCCAAATCCTTGAACACAATATGATGCCACCCCCTGCACACATCCCACCGTGGAAGTGGCAGGCTATCGTCACTGATCTATCTTTTCTACATGTGTCAAAGCATGCCGCGCCTTCACACATTAAAATGCATTTCCTTGAA
This sequence comes from Hyalomma asiaticum, assembly GCA_013339685.2. Taxonomy (NCBI): domain Eukaryota; kingdom Metazoa; phylum Arthropoda; class Arachnida; order Ixodida; family Ixodidae; genus Hyalomma; species Hyalomma asiaticum. The sequence continues at coordinate 62,567,928 of CM023487.1, read as the reverse complement.
CTACAGCATAAATATGCTTGTCCCGAATTTTATACTGATGCATCAAAGTCTTCTTTTGGCGTTTCATACGCTGCGGTTGGGCCGTCCTTTTCGGAGGTCGACGCGCTCCACCCACAGACAAGCATATTTACCGCAGAAGCGTATGCGTTGCTATCGGCTGTAAGACATATTAAGGAAAAGAAAATACAAAAATCAGTCATATATACAGACTCGCTGAGTGTTGTCAAAACTTTGACATCTCTCAAAAGGCACCGAAACCCCGTAATATTATCGTTATATCATCTCTTGTGTTCCTTGTACGCGTCTGATCAGGTTGTAGTGATTTGCTGGGTGCCAGGACACCGGGAAATAGAGGGCAATGTTATAGCAGACAAACTTGCCACATCGGTCGAGCCCAAAGCTGGTAACGTCTCCATGCCGGTGGCTGCCTCGGATATGAAACCATATATCCGTAAGTGTCTTCGTACTTACTGGCAGCACATGTGGGATTCCGAGACATCAAATAAACTCCATCTAATTAGGCCATATATAGGAAAGATCCCGCAAGATTCAAAAAACCGGTGCAACCAAGTCAAATTCTGTCGGCTCAGGATCGGCCATACATATGGCACGCACTCTTACCTGTTGACCGGTTGTGAACCTCCCACGTGCAATAAATGTGGAGTGACACTCACTGTCCTGCACGTCTTGCTAGAGTGTCCAGAGTTGGAGCGCGAGAGGAGAAAGCACTTTTCTTTAGGATACAAACTGCATATGCCATTTCACCCAGCACTGTTTCTAGGCCCAGAACCGCTATTTGAAAACAAGATAGTCCTGAACTTTCTGAAAGATGTCAGTCTATTGCACGTGATAAAGCCAAGGGACCCGTAGAGCGGCCTCTTCATTGAGGCTGCTGCTACGGTGGTGATTGTATGCACTCGCCTCCAGGCCCTTGCGCTCAAGGGCTTTTAGGAGACAGTAGTGCTGTGCAAGGATGATTTTAGAACACGAGATTTCATTGTATGATAGCATCATCATTGTAAATATCTTATGTCACTGTCATGACTATTTCAGTTTTTAGCATCAGACATCAAGACCCACAGACCATCCCACCTGTCAATGTCATAATTTTATTCCCTATATTTTTACGCCATTTACAGCGATCTGATTTTAGGCCCCTTTACAGCCGTGTAGCATCATGTCATTGTAACTCACGAGTCACCGCTATCACTACATCACATGAAATGGCGCTCTTTGGCCACACATGGCCCTTGCGCCAATAAAAACTATATACTACTACTACAGGTAGTTCGGGTAAGATTGTTACATCACAGCGGAACGATAATAGATAAAATAGGTAGAGGAGGAGAAAAATTAGCTGTGAAAATATGTGTGATTCGGGAAAAGAAATGCTTGTAGAGGAAAAAGAAATAAAGCTAGAGCTTGGTGGCCCGGCTACCGCCCCGTTATAAGGGGACGCTCCTATTATCCATCCATCCATCCATCCATCCACCGGGTGGGTGTGGGCCCATCCTGTAGGCAGTGTAGTCAGACAGTGTCGTCTGCTGTCGTGAGAGAGAGCGAACGGCGCGCGTTGACTATGTAAACGCTCCTTTTGCGATGAACGCTTTACCAGCTCGCAAGGAAGGAGAATAGGCCCTCGCCCGCGAGCGACAACACTGACGCAGGCAGCGTCCGCTAGCGAGTTTCTTGGTTGAAAAAAAAAAAAAACCGACTGCTCGCGCTGCACACTCGTTCACCGGCCACCCCGTTTGTGGCACTGGATCTTGACCAGCAATGTAGTGCCGATGGGAGATTTCTCTTGTCGTATTGAACCATAAGGATTCGCAGCGTGCGCGTTTAACTAAATGTAATCTGGAACGCGGCACGATCTACGACGTGGGGCGCAGGAACGTCATAAACACCAGGAGCATGAATGACAACGCGTGTGAGCACGCACACGCGTTGTCACTCATTTACGTGCATGAGTAGGCATTGTCACGGGTCATTTACGGTAACACCGAACGATCCGCAGTGCTTCGCCCACTCGTCATGGTTCACTTCGTGGAGATGCGTGGATTTTTTTAAAGCTTCCTCGCCAGGAGCATGAACGGACACCTGAGTGGGAGGGAGGCGCACGCTCTCTCTTTTGTATATTCCTGAATCCTGTTGTGTATAGGGGATTACGCAATGGGTAAAATATCGCTTATGTTTCCTTGCCGGCTTACTTTTCGGGGAAGAGTTACGTTACTCGCCTTTGACAAGTGCTTATAATGGGCAGACAGACTTCGAGTCTAGGAAGTCAGTCGTTCCGTCTGCTGACAATCAGAGCGGCTGAAATGTGTTTAGACGCTGTATACTATTAACATTTCTACCTCTAAATGCTGTCGTTACTGCATCCATTATGAACAAACTTGTTTCAGTTACCGGCTTCACCTGTGATACTTGAACCAAACAAGGTGCCTGCCTACCGACTTTTGGGCTCAAAGGACTGCAGGCGTTCGGGCAATTTACACGCACTCTGGCGTTTCAGCATCACATTTATCTGTGGTATGTTAGATATCCATAGACCATCCCGCCTATCAATATTATAATTTTATGCGATATACAATTCATTCTTCAGCACAGCAATAACAGGCCTAAGCTTACCTGTGCCGCGGCGGTATTTAGCGCGCGTTCATAGCTACCCAAACACGGAAGAGCATCTCGGTTGCAACTGACGGTGTCTCGCAATCCTTGCTAATTGCGATCCTTGATAATCGCAGTCCTTGCTAATCAACACAGCTAATTCGTTTCAGTTTAACTTGGACAGAATCTTTATACGAAAAATAACGTTGCATAAGATCAAGTTATCGCCTCTATAAGAAGCCAAACGTGCATAGCCAATAGGTTAGAACGATAAACGTGCACTTAAGTTGCGAGGATCATCTCAGTGTGTGCTTTAATTTAGTGGCATTGTGTAGGTGCACTGTGCGCGCACATTTTAGTGCTACAAGATGCGTCGCTTGTCGCCATGACAGTTAAGACTGCCTGGTCTTGTTATGCAGGCGGTATCCATCAAGCAGCGCCCACCGCCCAGGACAGACGGATCCATATAAACACAGAAGCATGACTCTGAATAATAGCTGCACTCAAAACGCATCAGATATCGAACGCGCAATGCGAGGCTCAGTGTGGCCGATATTAATTTGCGGGAAACTTCATTTCGATTTATTTGTGTTTTAGCAGCTTCGATAGCAGCTACATTTCTCGTACGACCGCGTTGGCTCCATTCTCGACGTATCTCCCTCGCTGCGACAGCAGTGGAATAGGATATTTGCAATGCGTAATGTCCATTTCCTGGAATAGTATACCGCAAACGCATTTCAGCCTAGCAATTTATGTGCATATGCCTCTCCACTGGTGGTTCGGTGGCTTGGTACTCGGCTGCTGATCCGAGGGTCGCGGGATCGAATCCCGGAAATGTTGAGGCCCGTGTACTGTGCGACGTCACTGCACGTTTAAAGAACCCCAGGTGGTCGAAATTTCCGGAGCCCTCCACTACGGCACCTCTCATAATCAATGGTGGTCCTGGGACGTAAAACCCCAGAAATCAATCAATCAATCAATCAATCAATCAATCATTATGTGCATATGTAGCTGGTTCAGATGGTGGAATATGGATGAGGGCGTTAGCACACCTAAGTGCTGACGGGCGGCTTGTTGGTATAGGAGAAACGTTTTGCGTCCGGCTTGTTATTGTATCGAGCTGCGAGGGAACACATGGCGTGCCGAGTGCGATAAAGGCGACCTTGGACTGGACGGAACAAACAGGCAGAATCGATACGCAAATCAACGCGCTTCTGGGAGGAGCGGCTGTCGCCCGTTGAACTGGCATTCGAGGAGCTGGCTGCTGCGTAGTTAGTTGGCTTCGCGCGACGTACATATTAGACATAATAGTATAATAGTTTCTGGGCTGTTACGTCCCAAAAAACTTCACGTTTTTATAACCCTGTGGCTGGCGCAGCATAGCCTGAGTCGCTTTTGCGCCAATAAACCCGACTTAACTAGTTGTTACGTCCCAAAACCACCGTATGATTGTGAGAGGTGTCGTAGCGGATGGCTCCGGAAAAATGGGGTTCTTCAATGGGGACATTAAAGCGACAATACAAAATGGTTTATTAAACTGATAACGTGTATTTCCACAACTGGATTGCGCTAATTTTCCCAATTTTAAGTTCGATATTAAAAGGGAGAGGGAATATCAGAGTTTCGGTTTTGAAATTCGTGCCAGCACTTTCGCCTCGTGACCTCAGAAGGCAACCTAATATTTTTTTTTTCGCACTGCCGCGATATTCGCTCCATGAGGATGTTCTTAAACTCCTCGTGTTAAGATAGTTCTGTAGGCTTTAGCAGGCGCCGTCAGAGATCTGTGACATAACGCGTATTAGTGCAGGACTTACTAAGCGGCGTCGCCTTCCATATACTTCCTCTCTTGAACGTTCCTTTTTTTTAGCTTGCTGTGGCTCTTCTCCTCGCATGGTTGGTATTCTTCGTGTTGTGAAAGGGCTGACTTACGAGAAGAATTCTTTTTCTCTTTAGCGTTTCTTCAACGTGCATTGACATCGCATTGTGCACGGGCCACATGGGATTGTTTTGGCATCGTGCGTAACTGAGAATTTTTTTTTCAAGGTTCGCGTGCATCTATTGTTCTTCGTTGGGTGGCGCTAGCTTGCGTACTTTTGAACCTTAGCGAAGCACTCTGCGAAGACTTTAAAGCCTTAAGCACGCGTTAGAAGCACGAAAAGTAATTCCAGTTGATTGATTGATTTGTGAGGTTTAACGTCCCAAAACCAGCTCTGATTATGAGAGGCCGCTGTAGCGGAGGGCTCCGGAAATTTTGACCACCTGGAGTTCTTTAACGTGCACTGACATCGCACAGCACATGGACCTCAACATTTCGCCTCCATCGAAATGCTATCCCGGCCGCGGCGGCTGCATTTCGATGGAGGCGAAATGTGTGAGGCCCGTGTGCTATGCGATGTCAGTGCACGTTAAAGATCCCCAGGTGGTCGAAATTTCCGGAGCCCTCCACTACGGCGTCTCTCATAATCAGAACTGGTTTTGGGACGTTAAACCCCACAAAACAACAACATCCATCGAAATGCTGCCGCCGCGGCCGGGATTCGATCCCGCGATCCTCGCATCAGAAGCCGAGTACCATCGGCATTAGACCGACGTGGCGGGCGAAAAAAGTTACCAGTGAACTTGTCTAGAAGGTTACGTTTTCGAGGTGTAATGCTGTCTTGGCAAACGCCGAGACAAGCCTACGCCGCATTTTGTTTCACTGGCCGAGCGCGAAGATCGCAGGCTAAACTATTTGTGCGCATTTTTTTTTCCTTTAATGCTAAGCACTTCGCTGTAGTAAGTACTTTTCGAGCTGTTATGTACATTTTGTGTGAACTTGAATAGTCATTCTTTCTGCATGCGTGTGCATGCAATGAGGCAAGTTATCGCTTTAGATACGGATGTCCAAGAACGCATAAGGAGCGTATGTAGGGCACCGCAGAGAACCAACACACAGCGTTTCCTTGACAAATTTGGTAAATAAGAAAGTCAAGTCGAGTCCACATAGCGGCGACATTGCGCAATATTTGAGCATGAGCTTAACAGTGCTAAACGCAAGACCTTGTTTTCTAGAGAAAATTACCCACCCCGCAACGCGCTTTAATAATAAAATATTCGTTTAGTTGACTTTTCAAGCTACTAACCGCGCCTCCTGAACGCTGGCACAGATTCATCGAGTTATGAATGAATTTTTACGTCCCCAAACCACGCTGTCGTTATGAGAGACGCTGTAGACGATGGCTGCTGAAGTTTCGACCGGCCTGGTGTTCTCTAACGTGCAATGACATCGCACAATACACGGGCCTGAACATTTCGCCGCCATCGAAATAGAGCCGACGCGGCCGGGTTTCGATCCCGTGACCTTCGGATCAGCAGCCGAGTGTCATAGCCACTAGAGCACCTTGGCGCGGTGTTCGCATGAATTAATTATAGGGTGCCTCGGTATCCTCCTTTCCTGCCGCTCTGTACAGGTTGTCGACAACCGCGTCAACTGCTACGGAGTCCGCCATGTCGGTGCTCACTCCTGATCATCGCACGGTTCGGTTGTAAACAACGTTTCGAGGGGAATGAAATCACATTGCGCGTGAAATAACACAAATAATATGTATAGCAAGTGTTAGCGCACCCCACCGCGGTGTTGTAAGGACTGTGACACTCTACTGGGTCGCGCCATCGAATCCCGGCAGCGGCTACTGCATTTCGATGATGGAGAAATACTCGAGGCCCGTGTCTTGTGGTATGTCAGCGCACGTTATGGAACCCCCGGTGGTACACATTTCCCCAGCCCTCGGCCGCGGCGTTTTTCATACTCATATCGAGGTTTTGGAATGTAAAAACCCTGGAAATTAAGTGTTAGCACGTGAGGAGGTAATAGTTCTGGTCATTTTACTATCTCAGACAATAGCTTGAGACAAATTTGCTATATCGGAGAATCACTAGTACACTTTAACAGCGGAGCTGTTTATAAGCTAGCCAAACTTTGTCCTGTCACGAGATATGACCTTGCCTCAGCCATGCGCTGATCAAAGCGTAGTGGAGAGCAACACAAGAGCAAATATGGAGGGCACAACACTTGCTCTAACTTTCAACAAAAGGCTTTATTCAAACGGAATATATACAGTGGTAGCGCTCACTTGCTGCACTCAGTTGTCATGTGCAGAGATAGCCGTATTTTTTTCTCTTATCCTTTATTTACAAGGTGTGCAAAGCAATGCACACGCTACCGTCCACTCAAAAAATGCACTTCTTTCACAAGGACAGGGACGAGTTGCTTACACGATTGCTGCCCAACTTTGTAATTTTTGCGGCTTCTCTTATCAGACCTCGTGAATTCATTGCGGTAGGTTTATAACACTTTGGTATTCTCAAGTAAGGGCGCACACCGACACGCACGACAATGCAACGTGAGCCACCCATTATTGCCTTTCTTCACACGGTTACAATGCTCATTAACCTGTTATTCAAACAGCGGCTCGCCCCGCCGCGGTGGTCTAGTGGCTATGGTACTCGGCTGCAGATCCGAGGGTCGCGGGATCGAATCCCGGCCGCGGCGGCTGCATTTCGATGGAGGCGAAATGTTGAGGCCCGTGTGCTGTGCGATGTCAGTGCATGTTAAAGAACCCCAGGTGGTCGAAATTTCCGGAGACCTCCACTACGGCGTCTCTCATAATCAGAGCTGGTTTTGGGACGTTAAACCCCACCAATCAATCAATCAATCAAACAGCGGCTCGTTTGTGCGACCTACTGCTGTTCGGATGCAGGGGGTGTCTGATGTTAGGCATGTTGTCGAAAGCACTGCTCACGTGCCTGCTGAATTGCAGGCCAGTGTATAGGCAGTTAAGTCTTCGTTCACTGATGATAGCTGCGTTGATGTGGCGGGGGGGGGGGGGCTGAAAGGAACATCCAGCGAAAATGACATCACCTTGGGTGGCGCGCAGTCGTGCAGCACGTCAGATAGGCTTGTGGCTGGTAGAATCGTTTGTACGGCGCAGGAACACTCGATAAGCGGGGCGACCATCCGGAGATGGTCGAGAGAAAGGCCTGCGTAGCGAAGGCAAAGCTGTTAGGCATGTTGTCAAAAGCAATGCTCACGTGTCCACTGAATTGTAAGCCGCTGTTTAGGCACTTAAGTCTTCATTCACTGATGATAGCTCCGTCGATCTGGCTGGGGGGCTGAAGGGAACATGCAGCGAAAATTGAGGGAACATGCACCTAATGGTGGGGTGGGCGTTGTTGAAGTTGTCAGTGAAAGGAGACTTGTCTAGCCATGTGGCCAAATCAGAAATATGTCGTTTATGAAGCCCTTATAAAATGATGGCTTTAAAGGTGAATTGTTCAGAAAATACCTTCTAGCATGTCCATAAATATATTGGCATAGTTAGGACCTACCCTAGTCCCATAGAGGTTCCGTTGAGCGGAACGTAGTGCGAGTTATTAAATTCGATATGTTTAATTCCAAGATGAGCTCCATGAGAGTGCCAATAGTTTCGCAATCAAGTGGTTTGTCAAAGTTACGTTCTCCGTAAGCCTTTATGAGAGAGGAAATGCCATCGCTGTGCGGTATATGCGTGTAAGGAGACTGACACTTCAAGCGTTACAGAATACTGCCATCGGGAACACTTACATCCAAATTTCTTTGAGAGAATGATTTGTGTCTCTTATATATGAAGGGAAAGTGGGTGGAATCTTATTTATGAGCCAATCTACATGTAGATAGGTTTTCAGTTACTGTGCCTATGTCTGAAATAATAGGGCATCCGGGGTCATTTCCTTTATGTATCTTTGCCAGGAGGTAAAACCTGCCCGCTAGTGGGCTTAGCGGTATCTGTGAACTGGCTGTCGCCGTATCTATCTTATTGTTTTTTACCATTAGCGCTAGCGCAACTTGCAGTTTAACTTCGAACTCATTCGTAGGATCAGAAGGGAGTGGTTCATAGAAGGTCCGGTCTGAGAGCTGCCTTTCAGCTTCATTTACATAGTCATCAATGTTAAGAATGACGATAGCGCCAGCCTCATCAGCAGGCTTAATTACGATGTCCGGGTTATTGGCTAACTCGTCGAGTGCGCGTTTTTCTTCTGCCGATTGGTTATGCCGGTAGGGAGCGCGAGTTTTATGATTTCATGACATCTTTAAGTACAGCCTGGATATATAGCTCCAAGCACCTATCTCGTTGTGGCGGTGGGTTCCAGTGCTTCTGTTTAGGAAGAACAAGTCGACTTTCTGGTACACTGGGACGGTAGGTCCTTAAGGAGCTGACCCGCTGAACCCACCGTTAGCTGGGCAAAGCTGACCCTTAGATAAACAAGTTCCCTGTGCGTCTGAAACGGTCGCAGATGAAATGTTCACAATGTTATCATGTAGCATGCGTTCTCGGTTATCGACGGGACTATCTGGGTTGTTTCGGCTTGCTGAAGGGAACAGTTGTCATGCGTGCACTTCTGGTGCTTAATGGCATTCAATTTTGCAACCCTCTTTTGTTGGTAAGCTACCAGACGCTCAGATTCAAGTGGCGTGATTTGCGAAAGCTGGCGCGTTCCTTTCTTAAGAAGTTCTTTCGTGCATGATATCATGATCTATAACAACTCGCGTCAACTATAGTGAAGCATTCTGTAAAACTTGTTGCCATCTCGACTTATGACGCGAGGATAGCTCGAAAGTAGCAGCATTTAGACGCAGTTGTAATCCTTTTGGAACTTTTGGACGAATCAACTATCTAGTTAACGTGGATCAACGTTTGACGTGGATGCATGAAGCTCAGCGCGAATCCTTTTATCTGCTAGTTTCCTAGCTTCTAAAATATTCCAGAATGTGTACAGCATGCAGAATTACCGGTGAAAGGTATGCGAAGTCACTTGCACGCCATGTCGCGATCAGCATTTCTCCTCGAGGGGTAGCGGCGGCCAAAGGTTGGCGAAGTCTGCATGGCACATTCGGTGTTGACACACTTGTTTCGAGGGGCGAACGCAACGTGAGTCTCTAATGAAGCGTTTGTAGGTGCAGTCGGACTTGCAGAATTGTTCATCGTCCATGTATGATAGCGTGGAGTCTCACTTGATGCGAAGTCGCGCCACGACGAAGAGGCCACTTTCGTGCGCTTAATGCAAAGTTGTCGGATACGGGCTGCAATTAATGCGACGCCCTCAAAGCTGGGATGCAGACCATCCGCTGCCAACACACGGAACGGGGGCAGCCATTCAAAACCATGGTCCACAAAAAAGACGTTGCTTGAGCGACGGCAGAAGCCTCGTAGTGGTTGGTTGAAGTGGCAGGCCTCGCTGTCGCAGCAACGCATGAACGTATGGTTACGGCCCCAACGACGACGGTTGACGCTTCGAGGGAGAACTAGCGTCGCGTAGATTCTAGTTACTTGAGGTAAGACGACCGCAACTTGTTCGAACAGAATCCGATGCTGGTGGAAGGCTTCAGTAGCCTTCAGAGATGCCATGTCATTCGTTCAGACGTGGAGCACGACGGTTTGGTAGTTGGGGGCACAAAGTCAAGAATCTACTGGATATCGGCGATCCGAGCTCCGGGCTGCGATATGAAGGCCGAGGTCCCTTGGCAGGAAGGATTGAATGGTTCGTGGACATACTTCATCTTTGAGTCGCCGATGACGACAATGGACGTTTCTGTTTCGGGAAACTTCCAGAAGATTGGTTTCAACGTAGTCGTTCCAGGAGACATTGTGGTTTGGATAGGCGAGGCTGGTGAAAAAAACGTCATTCAGGGTGCGATTCAATAATCGTAAGTCCCATGTCAAAACACCTCCCAATCTGCCCGTACCAAACATGTCGCTATGCCTGGTCACACTTTCGATAAATTAAAGCAAAAGTAATGGAATCCGGCTTTTCCACGCACCACGAGCGTGAAATCCGTGAGTCTTTCCTCATCTATAGGTTTCGCACGACAAAGTCTGGAATAAATGAACATACAGGCGTACTGACCAGTCTTCCTCACACTAACTAAAGTGTTTCTTATTCTGCCAATTGCAGCGCTTTGACTTTTCTTCATTTTTCCGGGTGCTATTGTTCGTTTTTTTTCTCTCCTGTTTCTTACGAAATGTGGCATTGCTTTGTTTCATAGGCACGTTATGTGCATTTTTTAAAATGTATGGTAGCTGCAATGTGTATTTGATATATTTCATAAATGCTGTTTCACACATGCTGTCGTCGTTGCTATGATACAAGGTGGATGCCGTGGGCGCTATTACCGCGCGCCTTGTGCAGATTCCTGTGGCTGGTGTATCTATATTGTATGTATAATCATATCGCTCTTCTGTCGATTAATGTGGCACATGTGGACTAACAATTTCCAGATGTATGTAAAGGCCACGATAATCATGTCACTCGTCACACTGACGAAGGCTGGCCCTCCAGCCGAAACGTTTGCGCGCATTGTGCATTATGTTCGCGAGGTGACACCCTACACTCTCCCCTTTATAGGAAAAAATATTACAGATACGAAAAAGGTGTAATAAAAAACGCAAGAAAAATACAAATATAATGTACGTGAGGGCTGTAAAGGGGAAATAAAAAAAACGCATACTTCGTCCAATTCGATGACAACATTTTGACAGAGTTCTGCTCGATGCGGGCGCACAAGCCTAAGGCTAGCTTCGACTTCATCATCGAATGCTATCACGTGGCCGTGGCGTTTGTTATCGACATCGTCGAGCATTTCTCTATGCAGCGGACCATTTCCTCGAGCCATTTGATGGATGAGGGGAACACGACAGGAAAGGCAGTACCGCAGATCCCCGTCTGAATATGAGGAAGGTGGTTCCTTTGGATAAGGTGAGGCAGGGGAAGGGTGCCGTAATCTTGCTGGGCAGGGCCGCGTATTCGACTCATGGCTGCTGAGATTCTCGGTGCATGCGCAATACCCACGCCACTGCACACCCCGTGGTTACCTGGAATGTCGAAGTTGCGACGGAGGTACGTGATCTGTTGTCTTGGCCGCTGAGCTCGCCGAGTGGCTCGAAGGCGCCTAGGGTATGCACAGTGGCTGTGCTGCGGCAGAGTAGATGTCGTCGCGTAACTGGTCATGGCGAACCGGTCTAGTAAGTAGGAGTGAAGCGGAAGCTTTGACAAATCAGTGCCACGGTGGTATATCATGTGTCATGCATGTATGGGCCGAAAATGTCGCTCGGTCATGAGGTGGGCCACACCGCGCAGCCGTTCCATGATTTCGTATACCGAGTGTGAAAAAGGCATTAAGGGTATGCGAATTGAAAATGAACCGAACATTCGTCGAATTTTTCACTTCAACAGAGGAGCTGTTTAACCTTGGAGTATCTCCGGTGCTGAAAGCGAGAACTCACTTAGCGAGGGGGAAGCTGAGGAGAAAGAACAAGGTGCATTCGCGATGCACCCTGATTCAGACCCTTATATTGGTACGACATTACGTGGCGGAACCCATTGCTGGAAATAAGTTAATGTTTATTGCTTTTTTTTCTAATACCCTCAGTAGTTGTGGCCCGGAGAAGCACAGCAGGTCGCCAGGGCATAGGGTGCAATGTAACTTTTCGCATCAGGAATCGTACACCTCCATGCCGTTGCCAGTGTTGCGACCAGGGGATCGGAGACGGAACAAAGCTGTTGCGACCGAGGCATCGGAGACGGAGCGGCGCCACCAAAAACTCGTTAACGCAGGTGTCGTGACAGAAAAGCCAGATACAAGGCGACGGACCTGCCGAAAACAGGAAACGAGCCGAGTGCCGGTAACGCAGCCGAGTGCCGGTTACCTCAGCAGGGGTGGCTACTGATCTTCACCGAAAGGGGTCCTGCTGCCGTCGTATGGTCCAGCTGCGATAAGGATCGCCTCGGCGAAATTAATAATTAGAAGGGCGGACCAACACCTTCTCCCCCTTCAGACCATCAACATCGGATTGGTGGAGAAACCTGAACTGAGTCGTCCACAGAAGACGTCATGGGACGACGCGGTCTTGTTAACCACGCGGGGAGATGAGGCACTCAGCATTCCGCAATAGGCTACCAACACGTACATAAACCTTGTAAATATTTGTCACTCCCAGTTCTCTTCGCGCTCTTTATTCCTGCCCCGTGGACTCCTGGCCTGAAGGCGACACGACTCCACAACTGGTGGCAGCGGTGAGATCACAACACCAGCCAGAAATATACCAGAAATCTGCTTTCTCATGCTAAGTCACGTGTACTCCCATAGCCTACATTAGGACGCGAATAGAAATGGTCGGCTGGAGATATATATAGCATGTATAGTAGGCGCCATCTATTGCCGAGCGACGCTTAGGCAATGTCTCCGGTCGGCATCGATCTTAGCCACGTGGCCAACACGCAAATTCGTGCGTGAAGACCCGCATACGCACGTGGCTCTCTTGCCTATTGCGAAACCACCAGGCGAATGGCTGCACAGGACGTGAGCACACACACTCAAAAGGAGTTTTGAGAAGCTATAACAAGGAACTCATCTTTAAGCGCACTCGAATGCGGCATAAAAGTCAGAGAAGGCGGCAACGGCCCCGTTTCAAATCAGAATCTGTTCTGTGTGACATTTAACCGTCCATCCGTGCACGCCATTGTGTAGAAGGATGCATAATGTGGTCGATAATCGCTGTTGGCAAAACGATCAATCCCGGTCAATCATGGCTGCCTGTTCTCTGCAACGTCGCAGCCTTCAAACTCGGCAGCGAACGACAGCTCTCCGTCACGTGTCGATAGTGCCTTCTCGAATTACTACTGTGATACTGCAGTCACGCAAACTTTTCGTGAAGCCTGGAAGATGCGGGGAACTGACCGCGGGCTAAGGCACCGATTAGACCTCCAATGAGAGCCCACTATCGATGATGAAGTAACTCATGTAACCATGGTTATGTACACATGACTGAGAAAAGAGTAATAATTGCCCACAGTACTCATTTATTCCACATGTGTGTAACTGCACGCGGCTACTGATTGTGTGTTGTTTTTGAATGTGCAGCGTGTGACCAAGGTAGTGAAGAAGCTACATCAGAAGCCACTTATCAGTTTTAACAGCTCAAGTAACGTGCGGTGTGGGGTTAGCTGGTAATAGAGTTAGTCGAGAAGTTAAGCTGCGCGGAGTACGGAACGCCAGAAGTAGAAGGAGACAGGACGAGCGTAGATATTGCACCTATACTCTTGGCAGCTCAGCTGTCTAGGGCAGGCTCATCCGTAGTAGTCGCTGTGGTTTCGCAGTGTCGAGGCTGAAGAAGCAAAAAAAAAAAAACCAACTTTGGGGGGTGGCGAGGCAGGATTCGAACCCGTGCACACATGGTCCAAAAGCGAGCGCAACTACCACTAGGCTACTCATACACCTGTCTTTTTTCTATATTCCATGCAAATATTTCCAGTAGATTCGTATCAACTATTTACGCTACAGTTGCCTTCAAAAGTCAGGAAAACAAACACAAGCGTCCAGAAGTGAGATTGATTCCGGAACAGGATCAAAGGTCTTAACAATACTGCCATTTGGGCAACCTCTTTTTGGAACACGAATTTCGTTGAACGGGGTGTTTCAGCATGTCTGTCAATCATGCGGCTCCTCCAGACTGAATGAAGTCATAACAACATGAACACATCGTACAGGTGCATTACTCCCGGCCCTTTTGAACTGAAAGAACGTAATACCGTGCGGTGCGGTGGAAAGTTCATTCCCAGTGGTTCGCTTGAGAATTTCCCACAAATGAAGGGCATCGTGAGAAAAGATCAAGCAATTTTCGCTTGTCTCAAATTGGCTGCAATGTCTACAGTTTACTGATGAAGACACGCATATTCCTTTTTTCGCTAGCTGAACTAAACGTTCGGAAACAACCCATGTTAAGTATCTGCCTCCCTTCTGACGCAATGTATGTTTCACCTGTGTTACCACGGAATAGTTATGTAGACCTTAGCAGACGCTGTATGAAATCTGTCACGCCTATTAGTGCGGAAACCTGCGATTGGTTTGGCCTGCAGTACTTTCTCTTAGCGCGTTTTTAGTTTATCAAACGCCCTGTCCTCGCAACATTGGTGCTTTAGGCATTGTGAAAAAGTGCACACTCATGTGAAAAAAAAAGATATTTGTCATTTTACACACCCTTTAAGTCGACTCGTTTCTTTTGGTTTTATTTTGTGCGTCACCTCGATGCACCTCTTGAAATCGACGTGCGGGAAGCGTTGTAGTGGTTAAACATACTCAAGCAGCATTTTTGCATTCAGTTCTTATCTTCCACTGTTGGAGTATCCAAGTAATCCTTGGGATGCAGTGAACAGTCACAACTTCCCTGCAATCTTCATGCACTGCACTACTTACCGGCTACACTATAATCACTAAAAAAAAACGCGGTGGGGTCACATTCAAACACAACTCTTTCTGATCGATAATTGGAAGAAGGTATGCACGTTTATGCCGCATGGTCAAGGAGATTGCCTTCAACTCCTTGAGCATGGCCCCACCTCGGTGGTCTAGTGGCCATGGTATTCTTCTGCAGATCCGAGGGTCATGGGATCGAATCCCGGCCGCGGCGGCTGCGTTTCGATAGAGGCGAAATGTTGAAGCCCCTGTACTGTGCGATGTCAGTGCACGTTAAAGAACCCCAGGTGGTCGAAATTTCCGGAGCCCTTCACTACGGCGTCTCTCATAATCACAGCTAGTTTTGGGACGTAAAACCCCAGAAATCAATCAGGGAAATCCTTGAGCAATTGCATAACATTGGCTGTGTCTGCAGTCGCCGCCTACGGGGGCATGCGAAGCTACCGGCAGCAGCATTGCTACCCCAAAAAATTGGCCGCGTATCTGCGTGCTTCGCTGAAGATGTCTTCTACCGGCCGTACTACGCTGCGTGAGATACGGACACCATCTGGCAGCGCCGTCGGGAAACATGGGCTTGTGCAGAATCCCTGGGAAACTGCCAGGTGGCAGCAACCAATCGTCGGCAGAGGCCTTTTTCGTGCATTGCGCCGCATTTTTAGCGCAGCCTAAGAAACACTAGGGTGTTTAGAATTACGTATCTATGTATTTTTTAGTAAAGGAACACACCACCTAATACTCACGTATTTATGTTGCGCCTCAGATATGCGTAATATTTGCTTTTTGACCGACAGTGTTCACAAGTATGAACGCAGCCACCAGTTCAAGATGGCTAGGCGTTAGGTAAGTGCTTAAACTTTGGCCGGGTGGCTGAATCGTGTGACAGCAGAGAAAGACAGACCAAAATTTCTGCGTTAAATTATCCCAAAATAAGACTATCGTCTTTAAAAGAAGGCAGGGCCGCCACAGACGGCTGCGCGATATCATAGGGGACGAAATCTTGATAGGAGTTTTGGGGGACGTTGGTGTGGGCTAGTACGGATAATTACAGGGCGCTGAAGCAACAAGCGTAACGGAGGCACACAGAACGTCAGCTGTACCAACTGATCTTATTAGGAACGGAAGAAGGACCTTGCACCATAATAGCATATGCACAACGCAAGGGAAATGATGAAAGAGTGCTAATTTACCTTTGGAGACGTGGTTTATTGACGTCCGAACGTCGAGGAACGTGAAAGGCGAGCTTCGACAAACGGCGAGCCCTAACCATGGAGCCAAAATACGGGCCAGCGCCCGCTGAACGCGTGAGACCACCGCCAGCGCTGCGGGTTTCCTGCTTCCCTTCTTTGTCTTCTCTTAATTTCACTTTGTCATTGCAAGTGTGTGTGTTTCGAAGAAGTGCGTCTCGGTATCGCATAGCGAAACAGAGGTACCACTCACACACGTGGCACGTATTTTAATCAAGGGTTTTTCCAAGGGTTCCCTGGCAGCTTTATTACTTCTCCTACCAAGTGAGGCAACACGCAGAAATGCTTCAAGAAGTACACCAATGCACGTGGTCGCTATGCGGAAAGTCATACGTGGGCCGAACGGGCAGGTACCTCAATATTCGACTGGCGGAGCACTCAAACAACCTAATAGTCAATTCCACTGGCGGATCTGGAGCAAGATTTTTTGCTCCGCGGCCGAGAATTTGATTTCCACTGGCGGATCACGAGCAAGTTCGCATGTTCCACAGGGCGATTTGGGGCAACTTGCTCCGCCACGGAGCGCTCCGCGTTGATCCGTCTCATAGAGCCGGATTCTGCCGGAACTCCAGCTATACGGTGTCGTCATTTCCGGATCAGCCGACCACGGGGATTTTTTTTTCAGCTTTTTTTAGGCGCTGTCTGATAACCATGGGCGTTTGTTTACATATTTTGAAATCGCGTCGCTCGACCCTACAGGGGACTGCTCCTCGCTCTGAGCGACAGCAAGAGTTCTACGTCGGAAATCAGCAGCAGCAGGAGTAGCGAAGAGTCGTACGTGCTGTACGAAACGTTATTTAAGGAGCTGTTTCCAGAGTCCCCGTGCAAACACCCCAAAATGCTCGGCTACGTCGAAGTAGTAGTACACGCGTACTCGGAGGAAGAGGTATGCATACTTTTGTGCGAGGTCTAACCTAGTCCAACGTAAGGTTGGCAACATGGGCAACCGGATGCGTGCGACACCTTCGGCTGTAATCCCTGCCGGAGCGAGTTTATTTTTCGCTGGTCGATGGGGATCTGATCGCTCCGCGACGGATTGTGTTGCTCCGTCGTGGATTCGGCACACCTCTCCAGATCCGCCAGTGGAAATCTCTATTAACGTGCACTGTGACGCCTGCGCGTGTGAACTATAATTTAATAACCGTGTCGCCATACTTGGCAGGAGCAGTAGTAAAATGTCTCGGGAATTCTTCAAGCGCGCATCATTAAAATGAAAGGCCTGACGTGCGTGAGCGACGCTTCGGTTTCCCTGTTTGATACTGTGACGCACTTCAAGGATAAACTTGCATTCTTGCATCATTGCACTATGTTGCGCATGGGCCAGTATGGTACGACGCCCCACTTCCGTTTCTAATAAAATCAGGTTGTAATTGGCGCTCGGTGCGTCTGTGTGTTCCTCACGTCTGTCGTTTGACACCCCTGTAACCACGTATACTTACAAGAACATTTGTCAAACACACAAGAAAACGTTCTTATAGCGACTGACTCATCACAAGGTGAAGAAAAGTGCAGTAGTGGCACAATTCGGCCTCTTACCCAACTGGTTATGTTCCCTCCGCATTCGAGATATTGCAGTTGCCTTCATGGCATTGTTTTAGCGGTAGTGCTGGCACTCGGTAAACTGAGGGCATCAGTTGTTCGAGCTGTGGTAATCACAGGTTCTTAATCCTTGTGCCGCACTCTCACGACATCTGATGACTCACAACTTTTGAAAGCGTTCAAATCACCTAGTACCTGACTCTTAACGGATGGTCGAATGGTCTGGTTAGTTGGCCATAAAGAACCTTGACTCAATCGAGCGGCAGACGCATCGAAAAAGGGGTCGTTAGACTGTCCACCTATTAGCATTGTCCCGGCGGCAGCTTTTTATCACAGCGGCCTGATTTATGAGGCAAATGACAACGCACGAATTCTTTAAAGCATCTGTAAAAAATTACCCAGATTTTATTCATTAGTTGGCGCCACTGCAGAAGTACTTCGTGTCACTGAGTAAGTGCTGGAGTTAGTGTCATAAGGCTACCCTGGCGTATACCATCATTAAACTTTTATCTCTACAGAGATAGTCTGCACCCTCCTGGTTTCGCTGTAATTGTGGAGAAAACGCGACCATAGGCCATTTGCCCATCTCATGTCGAAGTTTTATGGTTTTAAGAGAGAGTTTACGTACTCACGGCATAATTGCATTAGACGTTACCACTACAAATTTACTACGCCAAGGGGCATTGACCGTTGCACACAGTGAAGGGGAGGCATGTGCTGCTGGTCAAGATTTTATAACAAATCCAAATAGGTTTAGGCTTTAATTGCAGAATCACATCGTCATTAGTCGTTGTCGAATAAAGCAGAAGCCGTGTAATATTACTTTTTTCACCCAATATTTTCTTAGATTAGTATTTGCACAAACATCCTGCGACTCTGCGTGTCCTTGTACGGAACAGATCATCAATTATCATAAAAACTATAATGGAAAGGAAAAATTCGCATTTTTCTCCCAGACTACTGATTTTAGCTAGCCCATTCCTTGCCGCTCCCTCGGAGTGAATGTGCGCGAACATTGTAGCCGCGCAATATCTACATGTATATTCACGTCGAACAGCCCGCGTCTTATCATGCTCAGTTTTCAATCGTAGCTAGCAAATATCCAAGCTTTTTTCTATAGGTACGGTATGTTGACACACTAGGTTGTTTTAAAGAAAAAACTGTAGAACACATCCCTCGCGCTTGTTTTCTTTTAATTTCCATTTAGGCCTTGGTTCCGAGGATGGAAATGAGGAGCTGCCGAAAAGCCTAACAAATATAGGCAAGTCGCATTCATTAACCGCTTATTTAAGACCACTCGTGGATGTTAAAGTACGCCATGAATATTAGGTGAAATGCGATGAGGGTAGCCCAGACAACCACATCCGTCTCGACCGCAATCGATCCTTTCTGTGAAACAGAAAACCACCTGACAGCACAAGCGAAAGCGAAGTACCACAATACCACAGGAGATGGCGCCACCCCTTCTAAGTGTACAGAACAGCCCACTCGATGGCAGCACCGCCGAGAAATTAATATAAAACAAAGAAAACAGACAACACGGTCTTTTTTTTCAAGTTCCATGACAACCGTTGCTAGGATAAACAGACAACTCGCCAGAGATCCGTTACCTCGGTGGCCGCCTTGTTTTTCTGTTGCCTTCACTTATTTGTAGCTGTGCACACGCTTGGGCGAAGTTTTTCTTGTGTGGCTTATTTGGCGCGTGCGTGGATTCCATACGCTCCGTATCGACGTGCATTGGCGCGTTGGCGGCGCCTGGACGAACGGTTCGCCAACGTGCAATCTCTCGCGTCGAGCCAGCCCCACGGCTTACCGAATAGCTCGCCGTACTTATTTGTTGTCTATTTTATCATGCACTGTCTACAACAGACCGTGAAGTCAGCCATGGGAAACCGTGTTTTGCGCTCGCTTCGAGATGTGTGCACCGCGCGAGATCACTTCTGCGTAGTGCACCTTTCACTCTTTGTTAGTATTCAACAACTCCAGTGACAAGACGTCAGCAACCCGTGTGTTTGGAGCTTGAGGAACATTGCGAGAGCGATGGCCTTCGTCGAGAGATTATGAACGCCGGTAGTGAATGGTGAGCCGGTAGCAGAGAAGTCTAGAAGGACTACAAGAAGTCCGATCCTAGAAGAAGGGACAAAGACGGAACGTGAACAGGAGGACACACTACATCTGCATGCTTCTGCGGAACGCCGTCACTGAGAAATTGTGTCACCTACCTGAAGTGAGCAGTGTCAGAGGTGAGTGATACGCTCTGATTTCTCCGAATAAGGCCTAGCTCGCGCAAGAGTCACCCAGGAGAGCCACGTATCGAGCAAATAAATGAAGGCGAGTGTGGAAGCATGCCACTCGCCTATACCGCTACCACCATGACGTGATCTGGCCGAACAATGGAAATGCCGACGTCTATTGTGCTGTGAGGCTGCTCCCCACCCTGTCCACCCTTCGCCGTGGTTTGAAGACGATGTCCTTTAGATAATGCGCGCTCTCGTCACGGTTCTCACGCGATATGTTCCGCGTACAGCT
The DNA here is from genome assembly GCA_013339685.2 of Hyalomma asiaticum. NCBI lineage: Eukaryota > Metazoa > Arthropoda > Arachnida > Ixodida > Ixodidae > Hyalomma > Hyalomma asiaticum. Next base: position 62,547,741 of record CM023487.1, on the reverse strand, counting down.
CATTACGCCACGGTGACGGTGAAGACATGAGGTCGCGTCGAATACGGTCCTCTTTAAACCTCAATTGGAGGCGTTGGTCAGAGGGGAGCAAGCGAGCTATGGAAGCGGATCCAGCCGGGTCTTCTAATGCAAGAGTGGACAGGAGTCAAAATGTTTTCTTGGCTGAGGTAATGTCTCTGACTCCCATGGACTGTAGCTACTCAGTTGCGTGGGTTTAAGTGCATGTATTTCCTCTTCACGAGGCCCAGTATTCCATTGGTTTGACTTGCCATTAGTACAAGGTCTTCAATTTCATCAAAATCTACGTGCGGAACTTCCGCGATTAAGATGTTGCAGCGAGGTATGAATTGTTATATCCAGCTTTTATTCTGCCGATACTTGTTTGACAGTATTCACTGAGGAGATGGCTCGTCCTATGTTTAGAGCGCTTTTCCATTATTATTAAGGCGCTTATGCCTAACGCTGCCAAGTGCACTGCTTTACTGATGCGGACAATCAAATTTTGCGTTGCAATGTTGAAAAAAAAGAGGTAGACTAGTCACTCCGGGGGGGAGCACTTGAACTAATCAGACGCGTGACGAATACACAGCTGATCATCAGAATAGGGACTCAATGCATGCACATACACTGAGTTCTGGCGCCTGTGAAGAACAGAATATCAAGGAAATATGAAGGCTTGAAGTAATGCGGAATCGTTGAAAGCGATGAAACGCAGCTCATGTCGGCGACCCAGCGTTTCGACGAATGGGCTCCTTAGGGTGGTACGGAGGCATTTTATGAGGATTCTTGAATGTAACGAAGCCAATCATTCCCTTTCAGTAGCAGTGCCAGAACCCCTGATTAATTGTGCGTTACAGGTCCCAGCGTTGGTATTTTATATGCTCGATTTGGAAGCAGTTCATCGTGCACAGTAAATTTCAATATGTGCCTTCCGCTTGCGCCACTGCACATGATTCGTCCTTCCATATTAGAATACTTGAAGAAAAATGACTAGCTCTACGCACTGTGAGAGACATGAATCAATTACATTTAAGTGTAGAAGTAACAAACACTAACAGACCTAAAAAGACATGTAGAAGTACTGTAGAAGGATGGTCATGTGGGCGAGTTGGAACTGATTATGCATATTGATGGTCAGCGCAAACCACGAGGACATAAAGAAGGAAGGAACACAAACACAAACACAAACACTTCTTTATGTCCTCGTGGTTTGCGCTGACCATCAATATGCATGTAGAAGTACACTTTTAGCGTTCACCCTGCCTGATGTTCCAACATTAACTCATCGTGAAGGAGTCCACTGATCCTTGTTTCACACGATTGACAGATCCCTCAATACGCAGTGCCATTCGATAGGACAGCGCTTGCGGAATGCTCCGAAGCCGATGCCTAGTCTTTCCAGCGCGGGCGAGCTCTGTAGCTTTTACAGTGATAGCTACGTCCATGCAAAAAATGCCAACGTGGTGTATGAACAGCTACATAGTCTTGACTTGTCGCATAATTCTCTGTCCTATCAGCGTTGTATTGCATAAAATAGTCGAACGTTTATTTTTATTCTGATTGTGCCTCAAGTACTCCCGCAGATAACATCTCATTGTCACACACCACGACTGATCTGGCGCTGTTTGGCCAAGCCCTGCTTTTGCGCCATTAAAACAACACGCACCTTCATCACGCAGAGCTTTCGAACGCCTGGTTGTTTTCTACACAAAGGTGCCCGGTCCTTGACGAGTGGACGGACACGAAGTAGGAGAGGTTCACTCTTAACAGTACATTATGCTTCCCCAACACCAGTAGATTCACTGTGGCCTCTAGAAGGCACGTGTTATTTCAGAATACGCACCAAAGGGAAAGGTTCGTAGAACCACTACCTCGGAGATAGTGCACGGACTCCCCGTCCGTGACACGGACTTTAGCAGCTGCTGTCCCAGACAAAGCCCTGATGGCTAGGGTGAGCAACGCAACGGCTCATATTAGAATGCCAGCCGGATGGAAAACCTTCTATGCGATAACTAAGCCGGGTTCCACCAAAGCGTCGTGATGTTCAGAAAATTCGTGTTACAGCAGGATTGGGTTCCTTAAGCGCCTTTAGTGGTTGTGAACCGTTAGCCTTATTATTCTTTTCTAATCTCTGTAGGTTTATCTAATGAGTCCTTTTACTTTTTTTCTTTAGTGCCGCCTTCTCTTGCACTTGTTTCTTCGTCTTCGTCGTTTACTCTTGTCAAACGCAGTTTCACGCAATCTCCACCGTCCTCCTCATTTTTATTTTAACGTGCAGCGCTACTTCTGCTTGAGCTTCCCCATGCACACCACGAACCAAACGCTGTATAAGAGGTCCCATTCGCGGCCGCACTTTATGTGCAGTAGCCATTCGACGTAACGGCAGGCCAAACGTGTTATGCCTCTCTCGGCTGTCGCTTCTATTGTAATGCCAAGAAAACATAAAACCCGGGAAGCACTTATGGGTGGCTACGCGTATGCCAACACATTTTGTGACATGCGACTTACTACGCAGAAAACACCAGGGCGCAGCGAAACAGGGCAACGCTTTTGGGAACCACGAGTATTTACGCTTGCCAAGACCGGCTTGTCAGTCTCTTATTCGACTGGAACTTATTTAGGTTGACTAGTTAACTATCCGCGTACCTGAATAATTGCTCTGAGAAATGAATCATTTAGAAGTTTTCTGTTATATACCACCGTGCGGTATTTTTTCAAATTACTTACTGCACTGTTAAGCAGTCATGTACGCGTTGTGGTTGTTCCATGCAGTTCCATGTTCCATGTTATATTGTATTGCTTTGTAACTCGAATTGTTTTAAGTTTAATTTAACTAGCTGTGAAGCATAAATTAATATTTTTCTGTGTAACTAGGACTGTTATTCACGTGTATTATCGTAACCCACCCCTGTAACGGCCTGAGGGCCAACGGTATTCTGAAATAAACAAAATAAATAAAGTTACCGCTAGCTGCACGTGGAAAACGTCAAAGTGGCAGCAGGCTAAACACACTGCACAAGCACTAAGTCTTTCTTCACTATGCGCAGACCGCGGTTAACAACCCAACAAACTAACAAAATCAGGTGAACACGCAACGCCGTACAGCGTTCGCGCATTTTCACGAGCTGTGTGGCGGCCTGACAACATTGGAAAACGCCGTCAGAGTAGACGTCGTTGGAGTGGTAGCGTTCCAGTATGGCCCAATGATAAATAACTCTCAGGCGGAAAGAGAAATTGTGTGCTGTATGCAGGCTAGCTGTTTAGCTGTTGAGCCAATGGGGGAGGAGCTGTTCCTGCTATGCCTCAGTGGCACCTATTTCTGATAGCCGGTGGTCTTCGCTGGGTTACCTAAACGCGAAAAACTTTGTGTGTCTATTACTCTATTGAACCGGCGTGCTAAACATCCAAGCGAGCTACTTACTACTGGTGGCACGACGTCATGCATGTCGACTTTCTACAGCGCAGATAACCTCAGGCCTCTCTGAGACAAAATGTATGTACATAACCATGATCCGCGGTGTTCATTTAATTAAGAATACCCGATGGTCTGGGTTTTACGTTAGTAAATTAAGTCGACGCGTTAAAAACGAAGCGAGAGACGCTACGCGTTAAAAATAAGCCGTCAAAAACCGCGGATCTGTAGCCGGCTTTAAGCCAACAGTAATAAAAGGTCCCAACAGACGGCGCGAGAGGAACGGAAGGCGGGAAACTTGAATTCAGCAAAACCTCCATTGCATGCATCTTGGCAGGAAGGGAGGGGAGGAACGTGAGATGTAGAAGGGGGAGAAGTGAAGGTGTTACGTACGGCGGAAGGCTATCGTGCTTCGACGTCATTTGCAATGAAGCAAGCAGATATGCGGCCATTTTTCTCAACTTGTCATTTGGCTCGGAATTGCTCCAAGCAGTCCCTGCCTGTAGCACGAAATATATATATGGTTTCCAAATAGCCATGCGGGGAATTCCGCGCACGTTATTCGATCGTTTATGCGTCTTGCAATGCGTGACAGTTGGAGAGGCAGTTCCTAGAACCTCGCTAATATGCCAGATGCACGCAATCGCTTGATAGCTGCTCGTTGAACTGTTGCCCTTGTGGGCAATAGTGACGTATTACTCTAGCAGGTGGGCATGAACATGGCACAGAGACTTCCTTGGTGAACACAATTCCTGATTTCGCTAATCACGTGCACGATATTACCTCAGAAACCTCGTGTGGCGCAATATAGTACTCGCTGTTCCTTTATATGTCAATACCAGATCGAATATACGGTTCACAGCTGCCCGTCTGACAGACTCCTGATTTCGTGTACTTGATTTCCACACGCAGCCGCTCCTTAGAGGTTGTCCTAACGCTGTAAAATTATTATTGCCGCCTCGTGTGTTCTTTCTGCGCTTGACTTATGCGTAGAATTGTTTATCTACAAATAACTAGTTTTAGAAGTCCAAACTAGAAGAGAAGCTCAGGGGAAGATGGGTGCTTGAATCGATGAACAGATCGCACAATACGATTTAGAACAGGGAATATCGCAGGAGCCAACGTTTCGACAAGTGGAATTGTCTTCGTCAGGGCGGTGACTCTTCGTCAGGTCGCCGCCCTGACGAAGACAATTGTCGAAACGTTGGCTCCTGCGACATTCCCTGTTCTAAATCGTATTTTGCGATCTGTTCATCGAATAGTTGTAGAAGGTTAGACGCTGCGACGTTGGTCTCTAATGAAAAAATACTAGATACCAGGCGCTAAAGACCGCTTTGGAACTTGGCCAAGTGGAAGAAGCGTCCGTGGCCTTTCACTTAATTTCATGGCATACACATGCGTATATCTGAAATTATACGAGACTCACATAGTATGAATGCAATTGGTTGGTTGGTTACAACTTTATTTTTATTTCTATGAATGCAATCAACCCGAAATTTTGGTTTCTGAAGGAAATATTTCTGAGCGGCGTGGCACTATTTACATGAAAAGTGGAAAAAAAGGGTATTCCCTTCCTTAAGCCATCCTGAACTTGTCGTTACATAATATTTATGAAATGAGACATTCAGGCTTTGCCATATTGTAATGTGCTCTAACAATTTTTTAATACCCAATGCATACATTCATGCATCATACTACACGATTAAAGTGGCGAGTTGGGTGTGTTGGTGCATTGTTAAGAGAACTACAACTCAGTAAAAGAGGGCAGGCGCTGGTCGTTTCTCTGTGTCGTCTTCGTATTTATCGTCTTTTATTGCGCTACACTTCACTTCTCGTAATATAGTACACGATAATTGGAGCTTCCCTGTCGGCAGCCTTTTCTAAAAACGGGGGTGATTCCAATTTTCTGAAATGTCGCTATTTATTTATTTATTATTATTTTCAATACTGCTTTTCTAAGCTGAGAATACAATAGGAGAGCAAAACAAAAGGTCTGTACAAATTACGGAAGGTTTCAACACAATCAATTATTCAAACAAATGCAGAAAAAGAGAGGTTACAGTAATATATTACGACAAACCGCGGCTCCACAAATACATAAAATCAACTTACATTTGTTACATCACACAAGTGTAACTCAAGTGCAACTATTTCAGTTGCTTCGTCAAATATGCATCGTACAAGCCCACTCTACATTAATGCATACCTTCTGAAGGAAGAAAACAGCTAGACAGCTCAAGTGCCTGGAGAAGGTGCTCCACATCTGCCGCCTATGGGAGGGATATATATCATGACTCCTGCCTTCTAAGGTGCCGCCGAGGTGCTGCAGTGATTAAGGTGCTCGGTTCCTGACCCTAATTATGCGGGTTCGATGCTGGCAGCGACCATCCCATCTCGATGAATTTGTACTCTTGTACTTGTACAAGCGCGCGTTAAAGAACCCAGGTGATCGAAATGTCTGGAGCCTTCCACTACGGCGTGATGCGTGAAACCTTAACAATTATCATTACTGCCCTCCGTGGGCGAGCCGTGGCGATGTTCTGAAGTACCGCGAGCACACCTTGAAAGTGCATGGAGTGTACTTTCATTTGTTGATGATGGCGTTATTATCCACTGTTACAGGACAACTTGGGTTTTCTGGGTCTGAGACACACTGGAAAAAATTTTGTGGGGTTTGAAAGGGTGAACGGACTTATAACTTCTTCAGTTTGCTTTACTTGTATCCCGTCAAAAGATCTCCTGGGACCTCTCGCGATTGGTGGAAAGTACACCGTGAACCACTTTTAATGCCTGCTGGAAACAAACATACTCGCGTGGACTTTTCAAAAAAGATGTATTAGCTTCAAAGGTATTGTCCGCGTCATACCTGCTTTTTGCGTTCTCTCTCAACGCCCTTTGCTCCAACGTAGCGATGTCGTAGACCTGGCCGGTTGGCGCTGACATGCCTATCAGGTTGCGTCACCTGGCTTCAACGTTCTTTGTTTCAATTTCCGCGCTACGTGATGGAACCGACGGGCTCTATTGGAGACCCACATTCATCCGGTCACCTGCCTCTGGCTGCGCGGCTCTGCGTACTGGGCGCTGGCGCGATCTCTCTGCACTGTTTATTGCTCCAAAGCTCTTTGTCTTAACATTCATCGCACGCGGACTGTCTTGGAAGCGCGTACGCATAGCTGGAAGTATATAGCGTTCTTTTTCCGGTTGCACTTTCACGGGCGCTGTGCGCGACTTCCTTTCGATAGGGGGCGCACGTCAGCAAGAAACCTAATAGCACGCGCGTGTATATCCTGCGCCCCGAGCTCCGAATGAGGGGACGACTAATTTCACAAATAATGGTACGCCACGAAGGCGTGCAATTGGCTGAGCGGCTAGAGCAGACGTTGGCGTAGGAATCTCATGTACATAAATGTTTTTTTTTTCCCTGGCAAAGGATCCTAACGTAAATATCACGTGTCGAGTCACTACCGAGATGCAGATGTTTTCCCGCGACTGTAGATGCGCCATAAGATGACGCAGTGTGCTCTGCTAAGCTACAGCTGAGAAGAGCACACTCCATCATCTTATGGCAGCTTACTTCATTGCTGCCTTATCTCAGCTTGTCAATGTTTACTTGGCAGTTAGGCCATGTATTATATAACGCTCGTGGTCTCGAAACGTTAACGCCTAATTCAATGCCGAAATTGCCGTAGCTGTGCCATTAATGAACGTTAATGCCATTTTGAAAGCAAAAAAAAAAAACAGCATAGGAAAACGCAAAAGCTTACTGGCGGCGGCTGTGGGAACAATAAACACACAAAGAAGTACGCGTTATGGAACCGTATGTACGTAACTGGCCTCCGCTATCGAAGACATGTCCTACGGAGGTAACACTTTGCAGGCAGCGAATGGGACACACGTAGCAGGGACGTCTTCTGTCCGGCGGCGTTCCACCTGTCTGTAGTCGACGTGCTGAACTACTCCATGTACATTTGGAATTGAACTACTAATACATGTCTATATGGAACTACAAGGTGACAGGAAGAAATACTTTTTATTGCAATTCCAGAGGAACTTTGCATTGTCTGCGTTAATTGTCAGTGCACCTATTTGCATACATCAGACGCTGATCGCCTTTTTTAAACGACATACATAATTTTTAATGTTATATGCCCAGACACTCCGCAGCACGGCCTCCCAATAGAAGCTGCTGCTGTTGTAGCAGTTTTATAAGAAACCGCTAATGACTCCTGAATGCCTCTGAAACCGAAGGATGGGAGGCACCGCGCTCCTTCCATACCCTCCCATTTCAGCGTTGTGCTCAACCGTGAAACGTGCAGAATCCATAGCTTATTCAACGCGTCACTGCCGTAATTTTATAATCGTCAGCCTGTTCTATGTCCACAGCAGGACGAAGGCCTCTCCTAGAGCGCCCCAATTTGCCCTGTCCCTCGCGAGTCGGTTCGATCTTACGCTTACAAACTTCTTAATTTCGTCGCCTCATTTAATTCCTTGTCGGCCCCGGCTGTATTTTCCGTCCCTTGGTGCCCATTTCGTAGTTCTCGCATAATCATTCCTGCGCAGTACGTGACCTGTCCAAGTCCACCTATTTTTGCTTAGTGGTAACGAGGGGCCATCTACTGCTCGCTCTAAGGACAAGAACGAAGAAAGGAACACAAACACACAAGCGCTTGTGTCTTTGTGTGCCTTTATTCGTGCTTGCAAGTCCTTAGAGCGCGCTGTAATTCCATACTAATCCACACCAGCTATCCCGGTCAAAGACCTCGCCACGTCTACCGCTATTTGTTGTTTGATCTATTCTGCTCCCTTCCTGCCTCTTAGTGTAACGCCTGTCATATTTCTTCGAGCCGCACGTTGCGTGGTCCCTAATTTTCTCAACTTGTTTCGATCGTTGTCCTCCATCTTTCGGAGTCATAAGTAGGTATTCGTAGAAGGCAGTGTTTCCACACTTTCCACGTTAGGGATAGGGATAAGCTGCCGGTCATAACCTGAGAATGTCTTCCATTTGCGCTCCAGCCCATTTTCATTATTCTGTGAATTTCTTTTTCGTCGATAACCGGCTTGGTAGCTGAGCTGCTAGTTGGTGGCTTGCGAAGCTCGAGGCCGTGGGCACGAATTCCGGCCCCGGCAGTCACATTTCGATGGAAGCGAAATTAGAAAGAACACACGCATCAGTGCATGTTAAGGAACCTCAGGTGCTTAAGATTACTACGGTGTCCTCGAGTACGGGGCATGCCTTATAATCATATCCTGGCTTTGGCACGTAAAACGCCATTAACTCCTATTATTATTATTATTATTATTATTATTATTATTATTATTATTATTATTATTGTAACGGAAAGAATAGGAGATGGGAGATGAAGAAGAGGACGACGAAGTGGAGTGCGCCATTGTACCATCTCCGTGGCTATCTACCTTGGCGATCCCTCATCCCCGCTGACCGTCACTTGTAAATAAACATCCTTCATCCGTAACAGTTAGTGGTGGAGGTGCGGGGTACCCCGACCACAACGAAACACGGGAAACACGGTTCCCCAACCGCCTGATCTGCGTCGAAGCCGCCGCATTGCTGGATTGCCTCCGTCGCCCCCGGCGTCCGAGATGTCCCACACCGAAGCCAACAGACGGAGCGAGCCAACAGCACCTTCGCCCTCAACGGCGGCTGGTTCTTGGCCACGCCAGCACTTGGTTGAGCCCCGCATGTTCGGAGGAAAGCCCGGTGAGGACGTGGACGAGTGGCTGAACCACTACGAACGGGTGAGCAAGCACTATTGTTGGGACAGCGCAGCGCGGCTCGCAAACGTTGTATTCTTCTTGACCGAGACGGCGCTCATGTGGTTTGACAATCACGAAGAGACCTTGACAACATGGGACCGTTTCATGTCCGATATTAAGGAGCGCTTCGGTGATTCGGTCGCAAGGAAGAAGCATGCCGAGCAGACGCTTCTTCAAAGAGCTCAGTTGCCAGGCGAGACGTGCACGACTTATATAGAAACCATACTGAAGCTATGCAGAATGGCCAATCCTCGAATGCCGGAAGAAGACAAAGTCGGACATTTGTTGAAGGGAATCGCGGAGGACGTATATAATTTCCTCATCGGCAAGGAGAGCCTTAGCTCAGTGGCCGACGTAATACGTCATTGCCGCACCTTCGAGGCCCTCAAACTGCAAAAGACCTTCAACCGCTTCCCCAGGCCTTCTGCAACCGCTCATTCCGCCTCATGCACCTTTCGAACAAGTCGGCGTGGACCTGCTGGGCCCATTCCCACGGTCATCAAATAACAACCGATGGATCATCGTTTGTGTGGACCACCTTACACGCTACACAGAGACCGCGGCAGTACCGTCATCTACCGCTGCTTGCGTCGCATCTTTCTTGTTGCGTTATGTCGTCTTACGCCATGGCCCACCTCGCGTGATCATAAGCGACCGTGGTCGTCAGTTCGTGGCAGACACTGTTGAGGAGTTGCTTCGGCTATGTGGAACGCAATTTAGACACTCCACGCCGTATCATCCGCAGAGCAACGGCCTTGTTGAACGTACGAACCGAACCTTGACGAACATGATAGCCATGTACGTGTCATCGGATCACAAGAACTGGGATGATGTGCTACCATTTATAACATACGCCTACAACACTGGAAAGCATGAGACAACAGACTACAGACCTTTTTATTTGCTCTACGCCAGGTCACCGCGGCGGAGCTTCCTTTACACTATTCTCCCGTTTTCATTAGACACCGAAAGTTCAGTAGCCAAGACACTTTGCCTTGCCGAGGAAGCCCGTCAAATAGCACGCATACGAACGTTGTCATCTCAAAGCCGCTCGAAGCAACGATATGACAGCACCCATCAAGATGTTTCGTTTGAAAAGGGTGACCTAGTGCTGCTATGGACCCCACAGCGCAGGCGTGGCTTGTGCAGCAAGCTTCTATCACATTATGTCGGCCCGTTCGTTGTGCTTGATCGCCTGAGTGATCTCACGTATGTACTTGCGCGGCTTTTGTCTAAAGACAGGCGCTCCAGGAAAACGCAACTCGCTCACGTTGCACGTCTCAAACGTTACTATCCCACCACAGCACAATGACTCACCCGGTAGGCTTCGTCTGCGAAACGGGGATTGTAACGGAAAGAATAGGAGATGGGAGATGAAGAAGAGGACGACGAAGTGGAGTGCGCCATTGTACCATCTCCGTGGCTATCTACCTTGGCGATCCCTCATCCCCGCTGACCGTCACTTGTAAATAAACATCCTTCATCCGTAACATTATTATTATTATTATTATTATTCAATTTTCGTAGGTAGGGTCTCCTGTGTGTAGTCGACCCAGATATTGTCACGAACACACTGCACACATAATTAAAATATACACCACACACGCTTTTATCCTACATCCATTTCTCCCGAGCTCGCTTAATGTCATTGGACGCAATTAGTCATTATAGTCAGAAGCACAAAGCCCAACATTTTTCTTTTTCTTTTCATTTTCACTGTCTCTTGAACTTCTATCTACCCGTCTTTCTCTCCCCAAACTCCCTCCCCACGCAGAGTAGCATGTCAGCTATGTTTCAACGCAGGCTCAATTCTCTGCCTTTCAATAAAGAGCTTTCTCTCTCTCTCTCTCTCTCTCTCTCTCTCCGACCTCGCTGTTCGAACGCCTTTTGCTCGTCTCTCTCATAAGCCAATATGGAACTTGCACTCGCTTTGCGTCGTAACAGCTTACTGTCCGTTCATTTAAAGTACTATCTTGAACATCGTTTGTAGTTCGCCGCCAACATTGCTAAAAAGCACAATGCCTTCTGCGAACCTCACGTTGTTGGCATATTACCGTCAATTGTTACTACGTTCTCTTACCAATGCAAATGCCCTGCTTTTGCAGATATAGTAGCACCCTCAAACGAAACGACAGTGCCGTTGAAGTATGTTTTTAATAAAGTCGTAAAATTCGAAACTGACATTTCCGCCGACATCCTTGCGTCGGGTCGTGCGTGGCATCGATTTTATGTGACAAATTTTTTTACCGCATATTGACCAGCCGCAGCAGCATGTTTTTACCCCTTCTTATGTTTTTAGCGTGACCAATGTTTCTGGGTACGTAGACAACCTTTTAGTTGTTTTGTAACCATTTTGTAACATGGAGTGGTAGACATGATTTTAGTTGCTTTTAAGATAAATGCGAAAGGAGTAACTTCCACTCTGGAGCTTCCCGCCGACAATGCGCTGCAGCTTTTAGATATTAACCTGACGCTGACAAATGACCGTGTACGTTACGCGCATTTCCCTCGCGGTACAAAAAAAAAATAAATAAAACTACTGTCACCCTATGACTCGATCGGCGCGTTCAAAAACGGTTAAGCGCGGTCTTTGCTTCCTTTGTCTACTGTCGACGGTGGACAGGTCGTGCACGCACACGATGCAGGCTAGCTTCCCCCAATCAGCAAGACTGATCACTGGGCGAGTTGGTATGCATCCATATTTGAACTTTTTAGCGCGCACAAAAGACAAGGAGCGCTCGAGTGTCTCTTCTCCTTATCTTTTGTGCGCGCTAAAAAGTTTAAATATGGATTCCCCCAACCAATTGATTGATTTGTGGGGTTTAACGTCCCAAAACCAGCTCTGATTATGAGAGACGCCGTAGTGGAGGTCTCCGGAGATTTCGACCACCTGGGGTTCTTTAACGTGCACTGACATCGCACAGCACACGGGCCTCAACATTTCGCCTCCATCGAAATGTAGCCGCCGCGGCCGGGATTCGATCCCGCGACCTTCGGATCTGCAGCCGAGTGCCATAACCACTAGACCACCGTGGCGGGGCGCCCCCAACCAAACAATTAGGCTTCAGAAATCTGCTTTCCCTCGGTCGGTCGTGTACCCAGTCACCGAATATCTGCTATAGAAGCTGAAAATCTCTACTCAGTAAGAGCACTATACAGAAGAGCGCGAAAGACTAGTAACGGTACCGTACTAGCATAAGGTGAGTCAAAACCTGAAGAAAGTGACTTCTACCAGCGGTCTTCTCGGCTGCAATCAAATTGGAACTCCTATGCCACCGCATCTCTCGTGCAAAGCATCAAACATGCAAAAAACAGCACGTAGCACCTTCCAGGCCGAAGGAATTTTTTATGAAATTCTCCTAAGCTGCGGCAGTTCTCACATGGGACAAACCGGACGCTGCGTTAATTACCCACTAAGGGAGCACGCTGCTAGTATTTGAAAAAGCCATGGTGCGCATCTTGCCGCACACGTTAAAACGTGCTCATATGTGTGCCGCACGTCGCGCAAGCAAAAAATCGTTGGCAAAAGCAAGGATCAGACTGCAAAGGGACTCCTAGATGCATTCCAAGTAATAAAGGAAAGGTCTGCTTGTGTCAGTGAGACTTCGATATCTGCGTACACCGCCGAAATATGCTTTTTCGATAGGCACCTTTCGAGATTGCACTTGTGGTGCCGTAGTGCTTGCTTTGCTGCGCATGTCTGAAAGTTCACCTAGCTTTGTAATTTCTACGTCAGTAAACAGTTGGTAGTTGTCGCTCGTCTGTCTTTTTTTTTCTCTCTACTTCTTTCCTTTAATATTCTAGGGTTTTACGTCCCAAAACTATGCTATGATTATGAGAGACGCCGTAGTGGAGGTCTCCGGAAATTTCGACCACCTGGGGTTCTTTAACGTCCACTGACATCGCACAGCACACGGACCTCAACAATTCGCCTCCATCGAAATGCAGCCGCCGCGGCCGGGATTCGATCCCGCGACCTTCGGATCAGCAGCCGAGTGCCGTAACCTTACTAGACCACAGTGGCGGGGCTCTACTACTAATTTCCTTCTTTCATCGTTACACCTGAACGTGTTTAGCAAGCTTTCTTACCAAATCGCCCCAAAACAAGTCCATTCTGTTAATAATTGCTAGGTTCTACGTCCCGAAGCCCACTACATGATTGTGGGACACGCTGTAGTGGACGGCTTCGAAAATTTTTACCGCCTAGGCTTCTTTAACATGCACTGGTAGCGTACAGTACACGGTCCTCTGGCATTTTCGCTTCCAACGAAAATCTGACCGCCACCGCTGGGAGCACACCCGCGTTTTACGGGTCAGAAGCGCAGCGCCATAGCCGCTAGACGAAGGTGGCGGACACACACACACACACACACACACACACACACACACACACACACACACACACACACACACACACACACACACACACACACACACACTTCCCCTTATTTCTTTATGGTGCGATTGGCTTTAAGCCCGATATACCTTCTGGTGGCGCGGGCTACCCCCAATTTATTTTAATTTTTTTTTCCATACCAGGGGGACAAATTTAACACACACACACACACACGCACACACACACACACACACACACATGCAAGGCGAGGCGCCTGGCTCGAGTTGTGGCTTCCACTACGTCGTCGGTCTTTAAACCACACCTACCAGTGCACTCCCGCTTCCTCCTTGTTACAAGGACGCTCTTGCTGCTGGAAGCTCTCACTGCTACGTAGTACTTGGCACTAACATTATCACGGTCTTCATCTCCTGCCTTTATTATAGAAGGAAAAGCCCTGCAGGCCTTGCTTCCGAATACATACATTTTTTTTTGTCAATTGGCTTTTTCCACAAAATTTTCTTTTTGGGAACACTTCCCCTTATTTCTTTATGGTGCGATTGGCTTTAAGCCCGATATACCTTCTGGTGGCGCGGGCTACCCCCACTTTATTTAATTTTTTTTCCATACCAGGGGGACAAATTTAAAAACACACACACACACACACACACACACACAAAATCCAAAGTAATATCAAATGGCAATATCAGCGCGCATGGGTAAAGCTCGATGGACTCCAGTTTACACGTGCTTTACTGTCCTTCGGGTGAGAGCGAATAAATCGGCGTGGTGCACAGCGCATAAAAAACGAGGACAGAGACAAGAGGACACAACGCAGGCGCTGCTGAGCTTTATTGGCGAAACCGCCGCCAGAAATATATGCACGAGAAAATGACAGACATGAGAAGAATCTTTTTCACATCGAGTACCCCATCGCGTCACAGCACTTGGGTTTCTTTTTGGTGAGGGCAATCGGTGGCATCCTTGCACTGAGGTCACCTCGCTGCTGTATCTTATCGGCTTCTATAATTTCTCGGGCGAGTTGCTCGCGATGTTTTCGTACAACGGTGCTGTTCTTGAAGTTGGACTGACAGCCACAATCCCTGCAGTGTGTGCCGGCGTGACCTTTGACGGCTGTGTTAACATTATGAAAATGCTTTTGTAATCGTTCGTTTTGGCATCTTCCCGTTTGCCCAGCGTATTCGTTGCCACACCTTAAAGGGACTGACAATTAATTTTTAAGCTACCTGTTTTCTTTATTCAAACGGAAAGCTTACCGGTCAGAGTATCTATACTCACGCAGTGACAACGGGGAAACGCCGTGAAATATTTTTGATATTTTTTTTTTTTTGCCTATGGAGTCTTACATGGAACACATGCTGCAAACAGTGGCCGACCGCCGTCGGACGTGTTCATGCCAAGCTATGCCTCCGCAGAGTGCATGCGCACTACGCCTGGGAGCCCCAGAGCGCATGCGCTGTGGTTAAAAGTAGGTTTTCGGTTGCCGCGAAGGCAGCGCGCCGCTTCTCGACGTCGACCCCCTTTTACTGCGTAGAAGGTAAATAGCATAGGTAGAGATGCGGTTTATGTGTCGACTGCAACTTTGAGGCCGAGTTACGGTGGTGTTAACATCAGAAGGCGACATTCGGCGATTCAGAGACTCCAAATAGCAGTACCAAGGCGTCTCCGCCAGGCTAGGCCACGTTTCAGTTGCTGCAATTTTAAGCTCAATTTAAAAATACAAATCCTGTTCAAATTGCTAAAATGGTGCTCGATTACATCACTACAATTCAAGTACTGTCGAAATGCACAAAGATCCGTTCACACGTTCTGGCCAGTTGCCGGTCCCTTTAAGGTGACCACACCGATTTAGGCATGGTCTCCTTAAGCGCTGCGCATGCACCATGCCGATTTCATCTCACCAACTCGCCCAGACTACAACTTTATCAAGCGAAAAAATGTTCCTTCGCGGTGACTTGTTTCCACGATCGTGCCGCTGCTTTCTGATACATGCGTGTTGAGGCGGTGAGCATCATAACAGACAAGGAACTCTATTGACATCTACTGTATTGACGTCTGGTGCGCACAGTCTGCGCAGGTCACGGGATGTCAGGTCAAATTTGAGCACCGTGACCCGCTCTATTAGGCCGCGGTCCATGTTGGGGTTTGTGCTGAACCCGAGTACGCGGTCGAATTTCCGCGAAAGGCCACATCATTTAGTGGAAAGAGGCAGTGCTCGGGAAATGGCAGAAGGGCGGTGTCCACGTGTCCTGACCTCAACAAGTTCGATGTACCGCTTGATATGCCGCTCACGTACACGCCTTGCAGGGACGCGCTGCTTCGATACTGCCCAAATAATTTAATCGGCAGTGTAATACGTTAGATAAGGCTTCGCACAAAATGTACTTGACTCTGAACAGCAAATTTTGGTACCTCAGAGAGGTATGCTAATCTGTAAGCTTTTCATTTCAAAGATTGGCTCTGTTGTACGTATCGATATTCGACCAATGTGTATAATGAGCTAATTGAAAATGATGCAGTGTTAACCATTTCAAGTGTCGTTGAGGTGGTATTACCGCTACAATGTTTAGGTTGCTTGGCCGCTACCCCCTCTCCCCTCGTTTTCCCGAGAAGGGCGGTCGTATTATCGATGGAGGCGCAAACGCTATAGGCACCCTAGGTGGTCGAATTTCTTGAGACCTGTACTACGGCGCGCTTGATAATCATATTATTGTCTCTTGGCGTGTAAATTCCAATCTGCTCGGTCGATCTTTCCGAAGATGAATCGCAAGAGGAAGAAGTGTTCAGACACAATAAACTTTCTGACTGGTCGTTGCGAGCAGAGTGTCGGAACGGAACGAAAAACGAAAACGAAAAACGAAAAAAACGATATTTTTGACCGGAACGAAAACGTAACCGGAACGTTATTTATTATTTCGTTCTGGAGCAAAAACGAAATATTTTTTATCGTTTTTCGGTTTTACGGGAAAACATTGCGTTCCGGAACAACAGAGGGTCATGCAACGTGAGCAATAATGCATAAATCAGGGTTCAACGTCAGCTCGCATCTCAGGCAGGTATTTCAAAGGAAAAATGCGTTGAAATAATGCAGGAAACGAGAGAAGTGGCAACCACAGCTGTTTGTATTAAATTCAAACGGACTTTCGCGTGCCGCTCACACAGGCCGTCGTGCAGAGGGCTTTGTCGTCGCTTACGTGTTGAATATGTTGAAATTTTGGGACGGGCGCAAAGAGCGGCAACCGGAGCTGTACATGTTAGAACAAGTGGTCCTTGGTGTGCCAGCCACACAAGTCAGCGTTCATAGCGCATTTCCGGCACTCAAGTTCATTTTGTCAGAGCAGCGGTCTCGCTTATCGGCGAGTACACTTGATGACCTGCTGCTTCGGAAATCGTGCGCACCCCCTCCTTGACGAAAATTCGGGATTCAAGCTAGATGAGAAATAAGTACCACGTCTTTGTTGTGTCCTTGGTTCGAAACTTTTGGCGACTTCCCTCATAGTCACATCGTGGCTTTGGGACGTAAAACCCCGCAGGGGCGCCTGCTTCTGCAGGCGTTTGGTGTGTGGCGACACCACGGACCCGAGCCAATGGGGGGGTTTCAACCCCCTCCCACGTGTCGCCGTGCGTGGCTTAGCCGTGTCCGGGGAAAAGGGGATCCTGGGGGTTGAGCCAATGCTGGGTGATTGGACCTTTAAGGCCCCCCGGCGGAGGCAACACACCCCTTTGGCCCCGGCTTCACGTAGACGGCACCCCCGGATTGACCCGCCCGGGGGAAATCGGCAGTCGCCCTTTCCTGTCCTCCTCCTAAATCTTAGTCTTTTCTCTTACTTCAAATCTTTCCTGTCCTCTACTCTCTTCTATCTACTTCTGTTTTTCCGGGCGGCTAGGGTTAACCTTGTGTATGTGCCCTCTCTTGGGTATCTTATATTAGGTTATAGCAGCAATGCACGGCTGGCGCCTGCAGCCTTACACGTTAAGTGCTGCAGCGTCCCCTAGTTGGGCTCCGTGGTGGGTGGCCGCCATTGCCGCCGAAATAAATCGAACAATTATGGGAACACCTGCATTTCCCCGTTTACTTGATCGTCACCCGCACAAGAGGGGGCGCACCGAAGAAATACTAAACATGTTCAAACCAAAAGAAATCTTTCCCCGATTCCAAGTAGTTCACAGTGAAAAAACTGAAAAACCAGCTAGAACCGTATCCCCTTTTCTTGTTGCGAAAGGCTTGACTGACGCCCTTGGCCCAGGTTATAAGGTCACCAAAATGGCCAGCGGGGACCTCCTGCTTGAGCTTCGCGATAAAGAGCAGCACAAAAAACTCGACAAGCTTGTGGCATTTGGAGACATTCCTGTCACCGTTTCACCTCATCGTTCTATGAATACAGCACGAGGAGTAGTGTCTGATGCAGATCTCATCGACCTGTCCGAGACGGAACTGCTGGAAGGTTGGAAGGAGCAAAATGTGACCAATGTGCAGCGTATCACTATCAGACGAGACGATAAAGAAATTCCTACAAAACACCTGATTCTGACCTTTGCCACTTGCGATCTGCCACAAACCATAGAAACCGGGTACACAAAGATAGCTGTCAGGCCATACATACCGAATCCTAGAAGATGTTTCCAATGTCAACGTTTTGGCCACGGCTCGCAGAGCTGCCGTGGCAGACTCACATGTGCGAAATGTGGAACCCAAGGTCATTCCTCAGACAAGTGTGAAGCGACACCTCACTGTGTAAACTGTGATGGTGAGCATCCAGCTTATTCCCGATCCTGTCCCAACTGGAAAAAAGAAAAGGAAATTATTACTTTAAAAGTGCGTGAGAATATTTCTTTCAAGGAAGCACGTAAAAGGTGCTCACCATTCCACAGCACAACCTATGCCGATGCGACGCGTCAGGGGGCAGCGTCGCACCGGCCTCCGCCACCTGCCCGGCCCGCGCGTAGCGAGCCGTTGGCTGTGGCGCCCTCCGCCCCTGTGGTGGCTGCAGTCAAGTCTGCTCCACCCACCCAGACAGAGAGACCGGCTACCCCATTGGCGTCGGGTCTCAAGACCACGCCCCACCAGGCGAGGTCCGAAAAACGAAGTAGCAGCCCGCCCGTGCGGGCGTCCAGTGCCTCCCAGGAGGCAATGGACACAACAGCGGCACCTTTGGTGCCCAAAAACCAGCGTGCCTCGTTCGAGCGCGCTAAAACGAACAAAAAACCCATAACGGGGCCAAAAGACGGCCCTGTTACTTAAGGTACTACACACCTGAACACAGAACATTCCTCTCTCCAACAAGATGGCGGCACAAATTATTCATTGGAATGCCCGTGGCATTCTAAACAACTTAGACGACATCAAGGAAATAATACAAGAATTTAACCCTAGGTTGTTCTGTGTTCAGGAAACACACTTGAAAACTTCTAACGCAAATTTCCTAACTCACCATACATTATTTCGCCAAGATCGTGATGATGGCCTGACCGCATCTGGCGGCGTGGCCATTATAGCTCAGAGGTCAGTTGCTTGCCAGCACCTCCACCTTCAAACAAATCTAGAGGCAGTAGCAGTTAGGACAATACTGTTTGACAGGTTGGTGACAGTCTGTTCATTATACTTACCACCTGACCATCGTTTGCAACTTAGGGAACTTGAAACGCTAGTTAATCAGCTCCCTGAACCATTCATTCTTACAGGAGATTTCAACGCCCATAACACGTTGTGGGGCGGCTTGCGCTGCGACGCAAGAGGGCGCACTGTAGAAGACTTCCTCTTATGTTCTGGTGCGGTTCTGCTTAATAAAAAAGAACCCACCTTCTACAGCGCCACACACAAGACATTCTCTTCAATAGATTTAACCATAGCATCTCCAACTCTAATGCCATACCTTGACTGGAAGGTCCTGAAAAACCTCTATGGAAGTGACCACTTCCCTATTGTTTTAAATCCAAGAAAGCAAGATAGCTGCCCTCCACAGGTTCCCCGATGGAGAACCGACTCGTCGAACTGGGAACTGTTCCAAAAGATGACATACTTGCAATGGGATGATTTGGTTTCTTTTAATATAGATGATGCTGTGGCATATTTTACAGGTTTTATAATTGACGCCGCTGAAAAATGCATAAAACAAACTAACGGACTCACTAATAAGCGTCGTATACCTTGGTGGAACGAGGAATGTAAAGAGGCACGGAAAAAACAAAATAAAGCTTGGGGCCGGCTTCGCGACTCTCCAACTGCGGAAAATCTAATTAATTTCAAGCAGGCAAAATCACAGGGCAGGAGAATACGTCGACGTGCTAAGCGAGATAGTTGGCAACGGTACATATGTAGTATCAATTCTTACAAGGATGAGAGTAAAGTGTGGAACAGGGTAAACAAATTAAAAGGCCGAGAAATACAACCAACTCCCCTAGTAAACACTCAAGGTGACAGCATGAAAGATCAGGCCGATTTCCTGGGCGAGCATTTTGAAAGTATTTCTAGTACATCCAACTATGACCCAACCTTCTTAAAGTTCAAGGAACACGCAGAGCGGGAGCGTGTCAAACGAAAGTGCGCAACAGAACTACCTTACAACCGTCCGTTTAGTCTCGCTGAACTCAAGGCTTCTCTGAGTTCTTGCAGTAACTCAGCACCAGGTGGTGATCGTATATTATACGAAATGATCAAGAACCTGCACTCAGAAACATTAAACACTCTTTTGTCTCTTTACAATACCATGTGGATATCTGGACATATTCCATCCTCATGGAAAGAAGCCATTATCATCCCAATTTATAAACAAGGCAAGGATCCCGCATTAGCCAGCAGCTATAGGCCAATAGCACTAACAAGCTGTATGTGCAAGTTATACGAAAAAATGGTCAACCGGCGTCTAATATATTTCCTGGAAAGCAACCGCCTACTTGATCCCCTCCAATGTGGTTTCAGGGAAGGTAGGTCAACAATAGACCACCTTGTTCGCATTGAGGCAAACATTAGAGATGCTTATATACACAAACAATTCTTTCTCTCGGTATTCCTCGACTTGGAGAAAGCCTATGACACAACGTGGCGATTCGGAATCCTCCGAGACCTATCTGCAATGGGAGTACGCGGCAATATGTTAAACATGATAGACAGCTACTTGTCTAACCGCACGTTTCGCGTAAGAGTGGGCAATGTCCTGTCCAGAAGTTTCACTCAAGAGACTGGTGTGCCACAGGGGGGCGTGCTTAGTTGCACCCTTTTCATTGTGAAAATGAATTCCCTTCACAAAGTCATTCCATCCTCTATGTTTTATTCAATATATGTCGACGACGTGCAGATAGGATTTAAGTCTTGTAACCTTGCAATATGCGAGCGTCAGGTTCAGCTCGGACTGAACAAAGTGTCAAAATGGGCAAATGAAAATGGTTTTAAGCTAAACCCTCTCAAAAGCTCCTGTATACTTTTTTCTAGAAAGAAAGGCCTAATACAAGATCCAGATATTATGCTGCATGGACAACACATACCAGTCAACACTGAACACAAATTTTTAGGCATTATACTAGACTCAAAACTGACCTTCATTCCTCATATAAAGTATCTCAAAGCTAAGTGCCTGAAAACAATGAACATCTTGAAATTACTGTCACACACAACATGGGGTAGCGACAGAAAATGCCTCATGAACCTCTACAGGAGCCTTGTGCGATCGCGGTTAGACTACGGCGCAGTAGTGTATCACTCTGCTACCCCTAGTGCTCTCAAGATCCTAGACCCGGTTCATCATCTTGGTATCCGCCTCGCCACCGGTGCCTTCAGGACAAGCCCTATTCAAAGCCTCTACGTTGAATCGAATGAATGGTCCCTTGATCTACAGCGATCATATTCTACTTTTAATTACTTTCTTAAAGCACACACAGATAAAGACCATCCTTGTTATCCTACCATCAATGACACGACTTCTGCAACACTTTTTCATAACAAGCCTGGAGCGAGAGAGCCATTCTCGCTCCGTGTGAGGAGGATGAGTAAAGATATGGACGTCCCACTTCTTGAAAATCTCCTAATGGTTCCTGCTAAGCCGTTACCACCATGGTTGTGGCACATCATTGACTGCGACACGTCATTTGTGGAGGTAACGAAGCATGCTCCAGAGGCCCACATTCGTGCGCATTTTCTTGAATTACAATTTAAATACTCGTGTCCAGAATATTACACAGATGCGTCGAAATCGCATGCCGGCGTGTCTTATGCTGCCGTGGGCCCATCCTATTCAGAGTCAGATGTTCTTCACCATCATTCGAGCATTTTTACAGCAGAGGCTTATGCACTATGGTGCGCTGTGAAACACATCAAGCAGTCAAAACTACATAAGGCGATCATATACACAGACTCATTAAGCGTCGTTAAAACATTGATGTCATACCACAAACACAAAAATCCCGTAATTGCAGAACTTTTCTCTCTCCTGTGTACTATTTATGCCTCTGGCAAACATGTAACGGTATGCTGGGTGCCTGGACACAGAGGTATTGAAGGTAACGTGTTAGCAGACCGAATGGCTACTTCCTTAGATATAAAATCTTGCAACATGTCTGTAGCTGTCCCAGTTACAGACCTAAAGCCCTATTTACGGAACAAAGTGAGAACCTACTGGCAACATAAATGGGACGATGAAATCCGTAATAAGCTCCATGTAGTTAAGCCACATTTAGGGTATTGGCCATCACTGACCAACTCTAGACGGAGTGATGTCCTATTCTGTCGTCTCAGAATAGGGCACACTTATGGTACGCATAGTTTTTTGTTGACTGGTGGTGAACCTCCTGTGTGTAGTAGATGTGGGGACACCCTCAGTGTTCAGCATGTCCTCCTGGAATGTCACGAAGCCCAAGCCGAAAGGAAAAGGCACTTCCCATTAGCATATCGGCAGTGTATACCACTTCACTTGGCACTGTTTCTTGGCAGAGAACCACTTTTCGACACGAAATCCGTCTTAGCATTTTTAAATGACGTCCATACGCTGAACGTATTCTGTCCAAGAAATTCGTAGCACGGCCTCCTGCGAGAGGCCGCTGTTGCGATGTCAACCCTTGTTTATAGCACATGCCTCCGGTCCCTTGTACTCAAGGTACCTGGAGAGGCTGTCGTGCTCCTGGTCGTAAACCTTTATTTTTCATTTTTACATACATGCTATCAAGCCTTGTTCCACATTTCATACTCATACGCTGCTTCAGTCACTATCATCATTTTACTACCTATATGTTTTACCCCATTTACAGCGACAGTTTTTAGGCCCCTTTACAGCCGTGTCACATGTACCATGAGAAACTCATTGCCCTCGTCATAACAGCTCATCGATTACATTACCATTTGTCGTGGCGCTCTTTGGCCATTCCTGGCCCTTGCGCCATTAAACAACACAAAAGAAGAAGAAGATGGGACGTAAAACCCCAACAATTATTATTGCATTTTTATGTATTAGTCCTGTATATTTTGCTGTTTTTAAAAGATACTTTTAATATTAAGCATTCTGTTCGTTTTTCTTATTGAAAAAAGAACAAACAAAAAGAAACGTTATGAACCGTTACGGAACGCTTTTTTTTTGTTCCGGAACGAAAACGGAACGGTACTTTTTGCTGTGGAACGAAACGAAAACCGGAACGAAAAACATTTCGTTCCGACACCCTGGTTGCGAGGCACGAGAAAGTGTGCTGTGACGCCTATGCTATTCTCTCTGCTTAGGGGACAGCTCCGCTACGTAGCAAAGGAATTCTGCGGCGCAGAGTTCAAGAGGTTTATGCGAATAACTGGAAATTGCTTCGGGTTGAGCGTAAGGTGACGTTATTTAGGAGCGGGCGTTGTTTCGTAAGCAAGATGGCTGCTCGCCAACAAGCGGTGGAAGTCCTTCGGTATTAAATATTTTTCGAAATGCGCCAAATGTATTCTTGTCCTTCAAGGAGTTTGCATAAAGAAACTTCTGTGATTGGAAGAGCAGCGAGGCAGGAGGATGAACCCATTTAACGAAAGCAAAATATACTTGACGTAGCTATTGCCCATTAGCTCATTCCGCCCCCATCAAAATGCCGCCGCCCTGGTCGGGATTCAAGCACGCGACCTTGAGCTTGGCAAGCCGTTAGGCCACCACGGCGGGTTTCCGAGGGGTAGGTTGTCCATCGTTTGCTCGTATTTGCAAACGCCTACCGTAACGTCTCTCGTGGCAACGGCGCGGCAATCAATTGTCCCCATGACCAGATTGAGTCGCCAGCATATAACCATCTAGTCCAGGCGGACTAGAATGATTGCTGTGTACATGTGCGTATCCTAATTTCACTGGCGGTCGATGGGAAGCTAGAAGTGGCAGAAACGTTCAATAACGACCGTCTAACGGGTACACCGCTTGACTCGGCGAATATGAATAACATTTACTCAATGGCGTAGTGGTTTGTCGTAAGCCAGTGACCACCATACCTCGCGGCACAAAGAAATACACCACGGAAGACTTCTAAGAAATAACTTACTCGCCTTCCTTGGGGATGCTGTCGCGCCTTATTTTTTACGAACGCAGGCTTATATGCAGGTTTGTGCTACTCTGTACCGTATTTTTGCTTGTTTCGAGAAGATGCGAGAATTGGTAAGCGCTGCTTGTATTCCTTCACGGGTATGATTAGAGCTGTGGTAATATTCAATAGTTTGAAATCAGTCGGACGTCACGTTTTTAATATTTATGTTGAATTGTGAAGCAATCTATTAAAAAAAATTCAGTACCTAGTGAGAGATCTATTTGAACAGTTAAAATGTGTAAGCCAATATCATACTAAAACAAGCTGATGACCTTGCGCAATTTCGGTAAGGCATCAACGGTGAGGAAGAATTACGATGCGCACGCTACCTCGGCAGCCGGCGTTACCGCCTGCTTCACCGCGACAACTGCCTCGCGTATGACGTCTTCAAGCAACGACCTGCCCTGCCAAGCGCGTATTTCCGTGCTTTAGCGCTACTGGCGCTCGTATAAGCATATCGCACGCAATTTACAAAACCTTCTAGCCCTCATTCTTTAGCGTCACATAAGCGATATCCTTCAGTAAACATGTCGGAGGAGCAGCTGGCACAGGTGCATGCATGCCTACCACAAGCTCACAACAAGGAACCACGAGTAAACACACGTAGAATGCTTTTGATTGGTCTTTACGTTAGGATATAGACCTTGCTCGACGTCCTTTGTTATTCGAATTAGTTGAAGGGCTGGGTTGTTCTTGAGGTAGGTAAAGTAGCAATTGAGCGTGCGCGTGTGACGCGCCAATAGAGTCACATGTAAGGCTGCAATCACTCTTACGTTTGCGCAGGCGCAACCGGTACTACTACACTCCGCTGATGGAGAAGTACGAGAAGATATCGAAGATTGGAGAAGGCTCGTACGGTGTGGTGTTCAAGTGCCGGGTTCGCGACACCGGTCAGCTGGTGGCTGTCAAGAAGTACGTCGAGACAGAGGACGACCCGCTCATCAAGAAGATCGCTCTCCGGGAGATCCGCATGCTCAAGGTGAATAGCCGTGACTTACTTGGTTCTATAGATGCATCTAAGCATGTGGGCCACTACTTTGAGCGCTACCTGTGCACAAGGTGCGTTTTCGTTGAATCTATTTCCTTTGCTATCTGGTACGAATGGAGCAACTTATGACAGTTATACCTTCCGGTAAACGTTCAGCAGTGTGTGTTGCGCAGAGCTTAGAACAGCGTAGGCATTCTAAACACTGTGTAGTCGAGCCGAACCTCAAAGGGGGAACTTCATAAGCTGCCGCTTCGTGGCGCTACCTTACATAAGAAGCCCGGGGACAGCGCAGGTGCGGCCGGCGCGTGCTCGCCGCCTGGATGCGTACTTCGTGCCACTCTGATTGATGTCAAAAGCAACAACCGATTTGTGGTATGGCGTGAATGAAGTGACATGTTCGCATGTCCTGTTGGGCGTAATTTTTTGCGCTTGAGTGACATATTTGGCGCGTTTTTCGTGAGGCATGCATAGTTCATTTCACTGAAACTACTGTGTATATCAGGAATGAAGCTTACTGCTCCACCATCATGGAATAAGGCGCCATGTACGTCGCAGGAGTTCTCATGATATCTTACATCGTGCATTTATCACTGGCAAATCTCTTTATCTTCTAGCCTATAAGTGCTGAAATGTCATAGTAAATAAATAATTATCTGAAAAGGCCCCAGCGGATTTCGCTACGGTTATACATATATATTAATTGAAAAAGAAACGTATTGAATTTATAAACAAGCACGTCTCTGAACTATCTACCACGTGGAAAAAAAGAACAAGAGAGTCACTATTATTCAATACAATCGTTCTTCTACCGTGCAGCAACTGAAACACCCAAATCTTGTGAACTTGATCGAGGTTTTCCGGCGGAAACGGAAGCTCCACCTGGTGTTCGAGTACTGCGAGCACACCGTGTTAGACTTCTTGGACAAGCATCCAAAAGGGTGAGTTTGCGTGCGTTTACACTGAATGCAAATAGTTTTTTTTTCGTACGTCGGTAGGGCTACTTCGTTACACAGAACTGCCGTCAGAAGGTACCTCCTTCTCTTCAATTTCGTGCTGAGAAAGCAGTTAAGGGACAAAGCCGACCACGATGACATTTATCCGCCGTGGTTTTCATGGAGCATAAAGTTTCACAAAGAAAGTTAGCTTACACCGTGGTATTGTTGTAGATTGTGCAGAACCTTCGGAAGTTCATTTACGAAAAAAAAAAAAACGAGTGTCGAAATCCACTTCTGCGGAATGGCGCACGGTAAACTAACGACTGCGAATGGGAAAGTTATCATTAAGTCGCTTTGTGTCACAAGACTACGAAGAAAAACAATACGGATTTCTCAGAAGTGAAACCTTGGAATTTGACGATAAATTCGTCCTGGTCCAGGGATCGAACCCCAGGGTTACAGGCTGCATTTTTTGCACTAAAGATGACTTGATGCTTGCCTCTAGGCGAGCTTAGGCTAGTTTTTCCTTGAGTTCAAGAATAACATGACTCTGTTGTTTGTTGACTGCAGTGAGATTACTGTATCATCGCACAGATCGAGTGGATCGTTTTGAAGACCAGTTTATTATATACATGGGACCCGTTTATTGCGGCTGTTTAGTATCTTTGCCGCAATACTCTATACATTCGTCGCTTGATTCACTCAAGTTCAATGCAACGGAGATTAACCTTGTTGCGTATTTACGACGTACACGTTCACGTATCAAGCGTTTCAGGAGTGCTGCTTTGTCGAACGCAAAATTAAGCATACAGCTAAATGACACAGGAGCATTGACATCAGGTATGCACGCAAACGATGCTGTCGACAGCAGTAGTTTACCGTCCGTTGATAAAGGCATCTTTCTACGCGACGCCTTTGCAAGCGCTTGCAACGACATTCGTTGGTGCGCCAGCCGCAACTGCGTCAAATAAACTGTGTGCTTTGTTAACTGTGTGCGTTTCTATCTATCTATCTATCTATCTATCTATCTATCTATCTATCTATCTATCTATCTATCTATCTATCTATCTATCTATCTATCTATCTATCTATCTATCTATGACATTCAATTCTGGCCTCGTGGTTGCGCAATTGAAAAAAATTTCTATAGAGGTCTTCCTTGTGTTTCTTAGGATGGCAATTGAAACCTTTCGCAATAAGTTTTCGAAAAAAAGGCCTTTTTTATGCCACTTGCTCGCCACGTTGGGGGTGTACTTTCGAGAGGGTACTGTAATCAACAAAAGGCGTGGTCGGGCGCTCTGCTATCTTTATGAAAAACCGATGGTTCTGGTCCACCAGTGGGATTCCAACTTCGTACTCCTCGCACTGGACACCGACACTACCACTCCGCCACCGCTGCGGTTACTTTTCCATGCGCAAATTTTGGTCATATGCTAGTCGAAGTCAAGGTCATGAAATGAGCCTATGGGAAGGAAATATAGTGCGAAGGGAAGGTAACCAATGGTCATTAAGGGCGACAGATTGTATTCCAAGGGAAGGAAAGCGTGGCGGGAGGCGGCAGGGCGTTAGCTGGTCGGATTAGATTAAAATGTTTGTGACGACAGCATGGCCGCTGTTACGACATGACCATGTTATATTGGAGAAAAATATGGAGAGATTTTTGCCCTACAGTGGGTGTAATAGGTCCCTGATGATACATTTTTTTTCATAAGAATGTTGCGTGTATTAATACACCGTCTATAGATCCCTTATAGAGGACATATAGAAATGCAGTCTATAGACAGGTAGTGTTAAGAGTTCTAAAGGTACTCCATAAAGGTTACATTATAGAATTTAGTAGATACATCCCTTATAGAATGCGTATGGTGAAGTAGTCTATAGAAAGAAAGCGTTATGTGTTTTAAAGACCCTCTATAAAAGTTACTTTATAGAATTCAGTACATATGAGGTCAATACACTTTCTATCGTGCGTGAAATGACGTGTTTCTATATACAGCTATTTTTAGACTTTCTATAGTCGTCCTATGGAAAACATTCTATAGATGGCGAGTTCATACTGAGTCTATAGGAACTCATTAGGAGTTCTAAAGAAACTCTGAATCTATTTTTGTAAGGGAAAGGGGGAGCTTCATACGCTGCCGCTTCGTAGCGCCACCTTACATAAGAAGCCCGAGGACAGCGCAGATGCGGCCGGCGCGTGCTCAACGCTTGGATGCGTAGTTCGTGCCACTGTGATTGATGTCAAAAGCAACAACCGAATTGTGGTATGGCGCGAATGAAGTGCCACGTACGCATGTCGTGTTGGACATAGTACTTTGCGCTCGCGTGACATGTGTGGCGCTTTGTTCGTGAGGCATGCATAGTTCATTTCACAGAAACTACTGTGTATATCAGGAATGAAGCTTATTGCTCGACCATCATGGAATAAGGCGCCATGTACGTCGCAGGAGTTCTCATGATATCTTACATCGTGCACTTACCACTGGCAAAACTCTTTATCTTCTAGCCTATAAGTGCTGAAATGTCATAGTAAATAAATAATTATCTGAAAAAGCCCCAGCGGATCTCGCTACGGTTATACATATATATTAATTGAAAAAGAAACGTTTTGAATTTATAAACAAGCACGTCTCTGAACTATATACCACGTGGAAAAAAAAACAAAAGAGTCACTATAATACAATCGTTCTTCTACCGTGCAGCAACTGAAACACCCAAATCTTGTGAACTTGATCGAGGTTTTCCGGCGGAAACGGAAGCTGCACCTGGTGTTCGAGTACTGCGAGCACACCGTGTTAGACTTCCTGGACAAGCATCCAAAAGGGTGAGTTTGCGTGCGTTTACGCGGGATGCAAATAGTTTTTTTCGTGCGTCGATAGGGCTACTTTGTTACATAGACCTGTCGTGAGAAGGTACCTCCTTTTCTTCAATTTTGCGCTGCGAAAGCAGTTAAGGGACAAAGCCGACCACGATGACATTTATCCGCCGTGGTTTTCATGGAACAAAGTTTCACAAAGAAAGTTAGCTTACACCGTGGTATTGTTGTAGATTGTGCAGAACCTTCGGAAGTTCATTTACGAAAAAAAACGAGTGTCGAAATCCACTTCTGCGGAATGGCGCACGGTAAACTAACGACTGCGAATGGGAAAATTAGCATTAAGTCGCTTTGTGTCCACAAGACTACTAAGAAAAACCATACGGATTTCTCAGAAGTGAAACCTTGGAATTTGACGATAAATCGTCCTGGCCAGGGATCGAACCCCAGGGTTACAGGCTGCATTTTTGCACTAAAGATGACTTGAGCTTGCCTCTTGGCGAGCTTAGGCTAATTTTTCCTTGAGTTCAAGAATAGCAATGACTCTGTTTGTGTGAACTGCAGTGAGATTATTGTATCATCGTCAGGGATCGGAGTGGATCTCGTTGAAGAACAGCTTATTAAATAGTGGACCCATTTCTTAGCGGGTGTTTAGTATCTTTTGGCTTGGCCAAATACTCTGCCACAATCGTCGTCTTGGTTCATCTCAACTTCAATGCAACGCAGATTTACCTTGTTGCGTATTTACGACGTACACACGTATAAGCGTTCAGGAGGTGCTGCCTTGTCGAACGCAAAATTAAGCATACAGCTAAATGACACAGGAGCATTGACCATCAGGTATGCACGTCAAACGATGCTGTCGACAGGCAGGGTTTACCGTCTATTGATAAAGGCATTTTCTACGCGACGCCTTTGCAAGCGCTTGCAACGACATTCGTTGGTGCGCCAGCCGCAACTGCGTCAAATAAACTATGTGTGCTTTGTTAACTGGTGCGTTTCTATCTATCTATCTATCTATCTATCTATCTATCTATCTATCGATCTATCTATCTATCTATCTATCTATCTATCTATCTATCTACTATCTATCTTGACAGTCAATTCTGGTCTCGTGGTTGCGCAGCTGACAAAAGTTAATGCTTACACGACTCGCAATTTGAAGTACCTACTCAGCCTCTTTGCCTTTGCTTCATATACCCTGTTCCCGACAGCGTGACGGCGAAAGAGACGCTTTTTCCAAAAATTTCCTTACTGCATTCTTCTTACCCTTCCTTCTTCCGCGCTGTGTCCTCTTTTTCGTCATCGCCTTCGTGTAGAGGCCCCAGCAATTGCTGTACTGACCATGTTACCATACGATTTAGTTGCCTTAGGCCAAACTCATTGCCCTACTGAGCAAACTCAGTCGAACGATTGTTTCTTCTTAAATATTTGATCCAGCGTTCCAGACGCACTCACGAAGAGGATGGTATTTCCAGACACTACAAGCGATCAACTTCTGCCACATGCATAACGTAAGTGCTGCCGTGCACCGTTTTAGTGAAATCCGCTAATACCCACTTCGCGTAATCTGCTATCATAAAACTCGCATGAAAGGGTTCCATATTGCCAGGCCCAAGGCGTATGCCGAACATCGAGCGCAATGCGTACTAGAGCGCGGGAGTCGAGTGTGCAAAAGGTGTTTCCCAGCCCAATGTGTCACAAGTTCACGAAAAATATGCCCGTTGAATTTTAGTAGAAAAGGAGCAGATAATATACTAAGCTTTTCTCTGTCTTTTTAAGCCCAATTGGTCGCGCAACCAAAGCCATAGCGAAATTCAAAGCTATTGCTCTCTGGAAGTCGTGGATGTGCTTTCCAGGTACTTTATATAATGATGCATATGCAGCCTACAGAAAAGAGACACGGACGCAGGGAGGAATACCAACAGGCGCTGACTCACATCTATGTTTATTGAAAAGAAAACGCATATATATATTATATATATATATATATATATATATATATATATATATATATATACACGCAGACTAGCTTAACAACTCATGCCCATTGCAGGGCGGGACAATGACTGAAACGAGATCTCCAAAATGCTAGAAGGTAACCACAACATCTCTTAAGAATGCAAGAGATCAGCGTTCAGAACACGAATCCCATCGTACCGTTGAGCAATGCAACACAGCAACATACAAAATTACATACAACACAACATACATACAAAAGAGCACACGTGGATCCCTTCTATGGCGAGGGCATAGGAATATTTATGCCACGCTTACGACACATGTCTCAGTGGATGGGGCGAATATTTGGAAAAGTAGCTGGAAAGCGTATTCAAAGGGACCCTGAAACGGTTTTCGTGATTTTGTACAAATGCGTTGCACCGATAGCCCGAGTCCTTCTGATCATTAGCGCAATAATATCAGCACTCTGCGTTAAGCGTGTAATTTACTACGAAGTTTTAAATACGCCCATCGTGCGAGGGATCGACGCGACACGATTCGAAGCGTTTTCAACCGCCCCTTCCCACGGGACATGCGATGGGTGCTACGAAGCGGAACCCATGTGACGCCACGAGCACTGAAAGGGAGCGAACGGTATCGTCGCGGCATCTGACGGTGCACAGACGAGTCGCCGGCGCACTATTACAGAGGCTAGCACTGCCGAGGCCGGTGACTTCAGCAAATACATCGCGGCGCTATGTCGCTACGGAGCGTTATGCACAGCGGCTGTCCGTGGGAGGCGCAGTCGTCGCTAGAGCGCGCTCCGCAGCTGTTCGAGTTGAGGAGGAGCAGCAATGGCAAGGAGAAAGGCGACAGAAATAAGCCCGTAGCTACCTTAGCGTAGATTGCTTCGCTTCAGTTATGGTGTGGATGATTTCACAATTGTGTTGCCTAATCAATGACACAATGTCGAAAAAATATTTCACGGACCCTTTAATTGTTCCGTGTACAATTCTACTGAATATCAACGCGATTTTGATTTTCCACAATATCTGACCTTGAAAAAAGAACCCTCGTACGCATCACTATATTTTAGCGAACAAATGACGGCGCATAGCCTATTACATGTTTCGTGCGACAGTCCTATCACCCTTGAACTTGATCGAGGTTTCCGGCGGAAACGGAAGCTGCACCTGGTGTTCGAGTACTGCGAGCACACCGTGTTAGACTTCCTGGACAAGCATCCAAAAGGGTGAGTTTGCGTGCGTTTACGCGGGATTGCAAATAGTTTTTTTTCGTGCGTCGATAGGGCTACTTTGTTACATAGACCTGTCGTGAGAAGGTACCTCCTTTTCTTCAATTTTGCGCTGCGAAAGCAGTAAGGGACAAAGCCGACCACGATGACATTATCCGCCGTGGTTTTCATGGAACAAAGTTTCACAAAGAAAGTTAGCTTACACCGTGGTATTGTTGTAGATTGTGCAGAACCTCGGAAGTTCATTTACGAAAAAAAACGAGTGTCGAAATCCACTTCTGCGGAATGGCGCACGGTAAACTAACGACTGCGAATGGGAAAATTAGCATTAAGTCGCTTTGTGTCACAAGACTACGAAGAAAAACCATACGGATTTCTCAGAAGTGAAACCTTGGAATTTGACGATAAATTCGTCCTGGTCCAGGGATCGAACCCCAGGGTTACAGGCTGCATTTTTTGCACTAAAGATGACTTGATGCTTGCCTCTTGGCGAGCTTAGGCTAATTTTTCCTTGAGTTCAAGAATAGCATGACTCTGTTGTTTGTTGACTGCAGTGAGATTATTGTATCATCGCAGGGATCGAGTGGATCTCTTGAAGAACAGCTTATTAAAATATGGGACCCATTTCTTGCGGGTGTTTAGTATCTTTGCTGCAATACTCTGCACAATCGTCGCTTGGTTCACTCAACTTCAATGCAACGCAGATTTACCTTGTTGCGTATTTACGACGTACACACGTATCAAGCGTTTCAGGAGTGCTGCTTTGTCGAACGCAAAATTAAGCATACAGCTAAATGACACAGGAGCATTGACATCAGGTATGCACGCAAACGATGCTGTCGACAGCAGGGGTTTACCGTCTATTGATAAAGGCATTTTTCTACGCGACGCCTTTGCAAGCGCTTGCAACGACATTCGTTGGTGCGCCAGCCGCAACTGCGTCAAATAAACTATGTGTGCTTTGTTAACTGTGTGCGTTTCTATCTATCTATCTATCTATCTATCTATCTATCTATCTATCTATCTATCTATCTATCTATCTATCTATCTATCTATCTATCTATCTATCTATCTATCTATCTATGACATTCAATTCTGGTCTCGTGGTTGCGCAGCTGACAAAAGTTAATGCTTACACGACTCACAATTTGAAGTACCTACTCAGCCTCTTTTGCCTTTGCTTCATATACCCTGTTCACCGACAGCGTGACGGCGAAAGAGACGCTTTTCCAAAAATTTCCTTACTGCATTCTTCTTACCTTCCTTCTTCCGCGCTGTGTCCTCTTTTCGGTCATCGCCTTCGTGTAGAGGCCCCAGCAATTGCTGTACTGACCATGTTACCATACGATTTAGTTGCCTTAGGCCAAACTCATTGCCTACTGAGCAAACTCAGTCGAACGATTGTTTCTTCTTAAATATTTGATCCAGCGTTCCAGACGCACTCACGAAGAGGATGGTATTCCAGACACTACAAGCGATCAACTTCTGCCACATGCATAACGTAAGTGCTGCCGTGCACCGTTTTGTGAAATCCGCTAATACCCACTTCGCGTAATCTGCTATCATAAAACTCGCATGAAAGGTTCCATATTGCCAGGCCCAAGGCGTATGCCGAACATCGAGCGCAATGCGTACTAGAGCGCGGGAGTCGAGTGTGCAAAAGGTGCACCGAAGGTGTTTCCCAGCCCAATGTGTCACAAGTTCACGAAAAATACGCCGTTGAATTTTAGTAGAAAAGGAGCAGATAATATACTAAGCTTTTCTCTTTCTTTTTAAGCCCAATTGGTCGCGCAACCAAAGCCATAGCGAAATTCAAAGCTATTGCTCTCTGGAAGTCGTGGATGTGCTTTCCAGGTACTTTATATAATGAATGCATATGCAGCCTACAGAAAAGAGACACGGACGCAGGGAGGAATACAAACAGGCGCTGACTCACATCTATGTTTATTGGAAAAGAAAACGCATATATATATATATATATATATATATATATATATATATATATATATATATATACACGCAGACTAGCTTAACAACTCATGCCCATGAGCGGGACAATGACGGAAATGATATCTCCAAAATGCATAGAAAAGTAACCACAACACATCTTAAGAATGCAAGAGATCAGCTTTCAGAAACACAAATCCACAGTCAGTACCGTTGAGCAATGCAACACAGCAACATACAAAATTACATACAACACAACATACATACAAAAGAGCACACATGGATCCCTTCTATGGCGAGGGCATAGGAATATTTATGCCACGCTTACGACACATGTATCAATGGATGGGGCGAATATTTGGAAAAGTAGCTGGAAAGCGTATCCAAAGGGACCCTGAAACGGTTTTCGTGATTTTGTACAAATGCGTTGCACCGATAGCCCGAGTCCTTCTGATCATTAGCGCAACAATATCAGCACTCTGCGTTAAGCGTGTAATTTACTACGAAGTTTTAAATACGCACATCGTGATCGAGGGATCGACGCGACACGATTCGAAGCGTTTTCAACCGACCCTTCCCACGGGACATGCGATGGGTGCTACGAAGCGGAACCCATGTGACGTCACGAGCACTGAAAGGCAGCGAACGGTATCGTCGCGGCATCTGACGGTGCACACACGAGTCGCCGGCGCACTATTACAGAGGCTAGCACTACCGAGGCCGGCGACTTCAGCAAAGACATCGCGGCGCTATGTCGCTACGGAGCGCTATGCACAGCGGCTGTCCGTGGGAGGCGCAGTCGTCGCTAGAGCGCGCTCCGCAGCTGTTCGAGTTGAGGAGGAACAGCAATGGCAAGGAGAAAGGCGACAGAAATAAGCCCGTAGCTACCTTAGCGTAGAGTGCTTCGCTTCAGTTATGGTGTGGATGATTTCACAATTGTGTTGCCTAATCAATGACACAATGTCGAAAAAACATTTCACGGACCCTTTAATTGTTCCGTGTACAATTCTACTGAATATCAACGCGATT
This sequence comes from Hyalomma asiaticum, assembly GCA_013339685.2. Lineage (NCBI taxonomy): Eukaryota > Metazoa > Arthropoda > Arachnida > Ixodida > Ixodidae > Hyalomma > Hyalomma asiaticum. The sequence goes on along the minus strand of CM023487.1, from coordinate 62,512,772 downwards.
TTGATTTTCCCACAATATCTGACCTTGAAAAAAAGAACCCTCGTACGCATCACTACATTTTAGCGAACAAATGACGGCGCATAGCCTATTACATGTTTCGTGCGACAGTCCTATCACCCTTGAACGTGACAGAAGGCACCTTTTCCGTAGCAGTTGCAGGCTTTGCAATAACTGCTACCTCACTTTTTGTGTATTTCTTTAGTTGCGTGTAAACTACGCCACGGAGCTCTAGTGGCTATGGCCCTCGGCCGCCGAACCGAAGGTCGCGGGGTCGAACCCTGGCCGCGGCCTCTGCGCTTCCATGGAGGCGAAATATTGACGCCCGCGGGCTGTGCACTGTCAGTGCATGTTTGAAGAACCCCAGGTGGTCGAAATTTCCGGAGCCTTCCTCAAAGGCGTCTCCTATAATCATACCTGATTTTGGGACGTAAATCCCCGAAGCTAATCACTTTTCGTCGAAAAGAAATTGCTGAATCAGTTTTGTTTCATAACCTAAACTTTAAAAACAGCTCATAATAAGCAACAAGAGCTGTACCATATATATATTGTGCACTTCTACGGCTCATTGGCTTTATCGAAATATACTCGCGCAACCTTCGCCAACATGATGGACGATGGTGCTGTGACATAAGCAGTTCAACAGCAACACGCACCGAATTTACAAGGACTATGCTCTCTTGTTTGGAAGTCAATATCTGTTTGCAAGCGCTCCTTGGTTTTCTGACCAAGATTTCATTTAGCCGCGCCGTTCTTATCGTTAAAGCGAATCGATTGTTAGAGAATTCTTGTGCAAAGAAATTCGTAGTTTGATCCAGGTTGAAAGAGCCCTGTCGGAGGTGACAAGGACATGACTCTTTATTCTAATACAGAGAGTTCTGCCGGCTTGTACATGCACTCCGTTGACATACTACAGTTCAGGTGCCTAATCTGTTAAATAAAATCAACGGCCTCATAGACATACAAAGTGCCAGTTCCAAAAGTATTAATAATAGCATTGAAATTTCTTGATTATTGCTACGTGTTCCTATTTGCCTATATCGGTTAGCGTGTGTCAATACCAGGATTATACTATATCCTTTGTTCTATGTCAGCATACGTTGTGTTCTTTTTTTTTGTATACTTCGTGCATATGTACTTGTTTGCTTTGTCTGAGAGTGACGATCAATCACATCCAGTTTATTGTTTCCACGTATCAACGTTTCAACGTGTTTCAATATTACAAGTGCGGTATTATGTATGTACGCGTGTATGCATCTAATGATTCTTCTGTATTGCTCTGTAAACGTAACTTTCTTTTCTTTCTTTTTCTTTCTCGTACATATTATGGCCTGCGTGCTGCACTCTATTTGAGCAAAGACCTTTGTCAGGCTACAAGCCTTTTGTCTTTGCTCCATTTTCTGTCCTTTGTGCAGAAAGAAACAAATAAAGAATGTAAAGAATGTATGTAAGGGAACAGTGAACAGAAAGGCTTTAGAAGCAGGACCACAAGGACAGAAAAATAAATTAAGGAAAATAGATGGACTAGGTATGCACAGAATAGCCAACAACTTCACAATTTGTGACCTATGGTGACCTAAATCTTTAACTAGAGCCCGCGAGCGCCGACCTCTCTGTGCGTCAGCACCGCAGGACGGAGCCATGTTGCAAAAAGGGCGGTTATATTATGCGCATGCCCACAAAGCGCGCTCAGCTGGGCCCCCATCGTCTTCTAGGCTGTTCCTCCCTGAGGACGTCATCCCACACTAACGGAATTCAGACAAACAGGCAGCGCGAGTAAGCGAATGGTCTTGATCGGAGCTCCCGAATATCAGTGAGCAATCGAGAAAATTAAATTTAAAGATACGTCACACGTCCACCATACATGATACAAGCTGACGAATATGGAACGTTCATTTGTTAGTTGCTGCTGCAAACGCTCTTTGTTTTTTGTCATCTGTAGAAAGGGCCCTTATGGACGCTATTATAGCTTTAGTGTGTCCTCTGCCGTGCGTTAGTGTGGGTGATGTCCTTAGGAAGGAACACCTTGAAGACGACGGACCCAGCTGGGCGCGCTTCGTGGGCGTGCGCTTACTCTCGCCCTGTTTGCAACTTGGCTCCGCTGTGCGGCACTTACACAAAAAATGTCGGTGCTCGCGCACGCTAGTTCAAGATTTTGGGCGGCTCTACGCCACTGTGAAATTTGTCAGTTAGGGTTACGAGTTCGAGAATCATAACCCTAACACGCGACTTTGTTTATATGGAGTGTAGGTGAGCAAAAAAAAAGCAACAAAATCATCCAATGGTTTGTGATACGCGACTAAGCATTTCCCTTACCCGTCACCATGCCTCTTCCACAGTGCATTCACAGGGACGTCAAGCCAGAGAACATCTTGCTCACCAAGGACGGAATTGTGAAGCTTTGTGACTTCGGCTTTGCGAGGACGCTAAGTGAGTAGGCAATTCAGAATTGGAAGGTTGGGTGCCCGCACCCTGTAGTTTATCTTTTCTCTCTTTTTTTTTTGATGCGGCAATATATCTTACGGGCTTTCCTCTCGTATTAACCATGATGGCGTCAAGTATTGCCTTTTTCCTTCGAGATGTGATGACCACATTTAGTGCAATGTGATCCAGAAAAAAATGGTCTGGTGAGCTTGCACTCCATCTTTTCGTTGATACTGGCTAATGCCACTTCAACTCCACTATGTCAGTCACCTCAGCACTGCTGCTTAATGCGAGTTGCATTCTCACTTCATTGTCTGCCGCTAACGCGAAAGACGCGTGCTCGATCCCGGTGGCGGTGGTCGCATATTTCGATGGAGGCGAAAATTCTAAAGGACCATGTATACTGTGCGTTTATCAGTGCACGCTAAAGAACCTTACGTGGTCAACATTTTATGCGCTCTCCACTGCGGCTTGCCTCATAATCATTTCGTGATTTTTGCACATAAGCCCCCAGCAATCACTGCAATGATTTCCACTTTAGTGAACTAAATTTACACTTATTCAATATTGCATTCGCCTCTTACAGTTGTCTCCTTTCCATAGAACAGCTGCGCTACGGAGTTTCCACGAGAACCATTAAGGTGCCGTGATGAAAGAGAAGTGTTATTGTAGGGTTGTCCATATGTATACTTCTCGTTGACACCCCCCCCTCTCTCTCTCTCTTTTTAGACGGAAAAATTGCAGTCACTGCGTGAAGAAACTCACGATATAGGAATATCGTGTAAAGAGTTTCGTAGGACATAACGATCAAAGTGTACGATTTAGTATGCACAAATTTTAACTAATACACTCCATAAACATTCGAATCCGCTCAGATAAATTTGTGAGAGTGCACCAATAAGGGCTATAAGTCAGATTAACGCGCCGAAAGTGGCCACACTGACATAACTGCCGTCCTGCTAAAGTGCTGCCATGGCGACCACTCTTACCCGTTTTCCGCTCGAGTTTCAATTAGCACTGCGCCTCCTACCCTAAACTAGCCTCTGAAAATGTATAAAGAGCACAGTTAATTATTAAAGCCGTACTGTTTGAGCGAGCTCTGGCGCCGTTCAGAAGTGGCGTACGGGTGTTGCAAAGGAACGTACTACACTACGCATGCTGCTGGTGACGTTCCGCTTCCTCGTATCACTTCTCTTATTGTCAAATGTGCGCTAAAGACGATCAGTGAGCTAAATGCTGCTCATAGCCTTTGCAGTGCCAGCGGAAACCACAATTCCCTCTCAGTGTGGCAGCTTTTAGCTATTCCATGCAATGTAACTGACAAATGGAAAAACTGCATCTGCTGGTTTGTAGTACAAAGCCACAAGATATGCCACAACATTCCGCATAACTGATTTTCCGTATTCACTGTTTATGTGCTTCGACTTGTCGATCAGTGCGGCCGTGCTCTGCCTATTGTTAGGCTCCTCGTTAGCTCAGAAGCTAGAGCGACCGCACCGAACAGTTGTTCATGCCGGATTCGGAACCCGGGCCTGAAGGAAGTGTTCGTGAACTTCAAAGCCGAGAAATCTGTACGGATTTCCGTGCACATTTGTGCTACAGGCAGGCGGACGCCATCAAGCCCACCAAAAACGCTTACTCTACCTCGCGGCGTCCGGCGGAACTGATTTACCATATTCAGACTGCCGTAGGTTCTCCTTGTTTGACTGCCCCGCCACGGTGGTCTAGTGGCTATGACACCCGGCTGCTGATAGGAGGGTCGCCGCATCGAATCATGGCCGCGGCGGCTGGATTTCGATGGAGGCGAAATGCTGAGGCCTGTGTACTGTGCGATGTCATTGCACGTTAAAGAACACGAGTTCGTCGAAATTTCCGGAGCCCTCCACTACGGCGCCTCTCATAATCATAGCTGGTTTTGGGACGTAAAGGCCCCAGAAGACAACCTCCTTGTTTGACTCTTGAAGGCCCTGGGGAGAACTACACGGACTACGTGGCCACGCGATGGTACCGGGCGCCCGAGCTGCTCGTAGGCGACACGCAGTACGGCCCTCCAGTGGACGTCTGGGCTATCGGCTGTGTCGCCGCCGAGCTTATGCGCGGTGAGGCACTGTGGCCCGGGAAGTCGGACGTCGACCAGCTCTACCTCATCCGCAGGACGCTGGGTGAGCGTGACGTGTTAAGTTGTTCGGTGTGGACAAGTGACAATTTGTGTGAGCCAGCGAGGTTTCTTTGTCTTCGTTTATACCCCACTACGGGTTTGGAAGTAATTTACGAGTGTCTAATTCAGTCGGTCGAGCCTTGATGGTGTTTCAAAATTGAGCTGTTGATCTTGCTCCTTCGCTGTGAATAACAGGTGCACGGCACGCAAGTGCATGAATACGTTAATCGCAGCAAGAAAGAAGTAACGAAAACCACATATAAAGATCCGCTTGTGCAACCTACATGACTAAACGGGAGTAATGTCCGTTGGCAGCGAAAAAAGAATTAAATGAGGACAAATCAGCAGCATCGCTTTAGCGTTGTAACTACTGCTTAGCGAATGCCTCACACGTGGAATTTGCTTAGGGCACTCAAATCGACCAGGATTGAAATTACGGCTGCATCGACTTAATAAGTGATGAACTAAACCCAGCGCCACTCGGAGCCAGCGTCCAGCGCCATGCCGGATTATGGGCCCAGTGTGACGCTGTATACTGGCACGCTGGCGTGCTACGGGATACTGGGAGGCGCGGGTTACTGGCACGTAAAACCGCTTTAGAGCAAAAAAACGTGGTGCTTCCCTGCCATGCATGCTAAATAATATACAAATATAAAAAGCGAGAGGACTCATTATAACAACAAAAAAGAAAGCACAAATGAAAGCATCCGGGACCAGGATTCGAACATGCAACCTTTGAATAGCCAACCAAGCACGCTACCTCTGCGCCACGCCGCAACACGCTGAAAAGCCCCTAAACAGGTTAGTCAGCTGTGTGACCTGCCGTCAGACGTCGTTTGCAGTGGTACATACAAGACGAACCCGCTTTCTATGCGCAGTTGAACCTCACACGTTTGTCAGACAAATGAAACAAGCCGCCCATCACGCATGACATTCGAATAATGGCGACAACACTCAGTATATTATACAATTCATACCTAATACTGAAAAAATATAAGTGGACCGACGGGCAGGGACTATCGGCTGTGGCCGAGCTCGATAGCCTTTTCTCGCTCTTACGAATAGTCGACATGTATGTAGATGCGTTTTGTGTAGACTACAATGCCGCTCGATAAATGAACGCGTACTTCAAGTGGCACTTAGCAGTTTTCTCGCCCAAACGGTGATATTTTAGGACAGCGGCAGTACCAATGTCCGACATACACAGGTTCATCGAAGTTCACAACTGTTGATCGCTTCGCAAAAGCAAGCGCAATGCAGTGGGAAACCTCTCATCATCTTTGTTCTGTAAGCCGTACTGATCGACAAATATGTGTGATTGCATTTGAGTCAGAGAAAAGTGCGGCAGCAACTTTCCGTGACATATATGTGCTTGTCCAAAGTGCATCGCTTCGATGCTCACCGCTTCATCTTCAAGCACTTCGAAGAAATAAAAATCATCTGTTCAGGTTAACCGATACCAAGGCTGCACTGAGCAGTAATTTTGATTCGTCGTAGTGGCGTGTTCTTAAGGCTTGGAGTGTCGTTCGCGTGTAGACGGACTCGGCCGGTACGCTATGCCCAAGCTTCACTGGGGGCATACTGGGAAAGACCGATCGGGGTTCGGCGGCTTGAGAAAGCTAAAATTATTGTATATTAGCTCAAGAAGCTTTCTCATATGATTAGTTTTTGGCGCATCTAAAGTAATTCAAGGTGAATCAATTGCCAGAGGTGCATTTGCAGCGTGGTGCTGATCGGTGTTTTTTTTTTCGTTTTTTTTTCTGCGTGAGTTGGGATCGACGCTTTCAGAGCGTCATTAAATTGCGCGGCCATGTAAAATTTTACTCTTATTTGCACCGACACCTCCACACATATGAACACTACAGCAGAACTATTACCAGAGTGGTTCACGGACGTGACATTGTGTGTCTAAGCTAAGTGCGGGGAAAATCCACAAATGTAAGCATTCACAGCTGCTAGCGCTTAGTTCGCGCTGACGCCGTACGCCGCGAATTGCTGCACACCGTAGCTCGCAGCGATGAAGTGCGGCGAAGCCGGAGATGTTCCCCGAGTCCTCACACGTAGTGAAATCAACTAATACTGGCCGCAGTGCATAGCGTGCGCCTGTGAAACCAGCGCCAGCGTCTCTTGGGCTGCTTCCAGTGTGTTCCGCTCTGGTGCCAGCGCGCAGCCTCCCAGTGTACAGCGCTCTCCAGTGAGCCTATCACTGGTACCAGTGACATTCCAGCTATGCCAGCTTGTCCCAGTACAACGCCAGCGCACACCAGTGCAAGCCAGCGCTGCCAGCGTCCCAGTGTGTGCCGCCCAGTGAAATATCATCGTTCCCAGCTCGTTTCCAGTGCTCCCAGTACGGAAAGCGTACTGGAAATGCACTGGGGGCGCTGGTTTTTGCAATAGGGGCTCCGTGTCACTTTGGCAGTTACTTAGCTGAATAAGCAAGGTAGTTGTATGTGTGAACTGGCATCGCCCGACCATGTCGAGGCATGCGAAAATTGTTGCATAGTGACACATTTAAGAACATGGGCGCACGAAAAGAACAGATTCCAATGATCTTTCTGCTGAATGTTTTGACAGGCGAGCTCATACCCAGGCACCTGCAGATTTTCAAGACGAATGACTTTTTTGCCGGGGTCAGCATTCCAGATCCGGATGTAGTCGTGAGTACACATTTTTTTTATGCAAATAAGGCAACAGCTACAGCGTGCTCGAAAAACTATAGCGCTGACGGCGTCCGCCGCCCGGCGTGAACGCGTATCATACCAAAAGCAGTGTGACCTAGCGGTGACGCCTTCAGTCGATGTCATGGCATCACAGCCTGATCATGTGTTATGACGTCATGGTGACGTCAGCAGTTGCGTCACTGATGTCATATGCTGTGGCACTTTACTATGAACCTTTAAATGGGCATTTGCAACACTTCTTTAACATAGTCTGAAAACCGTGCCCGTAAGTCGTGAAAGCTCCTGTAAACACGTGCTCCGACACAGTGGTCTAGTGGCTATGGTACTCGGCTGCTGATCCGAGGGTCGCACGATCGAATCCCGGCCGCGGCGACTGCGTTTCGATGGAGGCGATATCTGGAGGCCTGTGTACCGTGCTTTGTCAGGGCAAATTAAAGAACCCAACGGTGATCGAAATTTCCGGAGCCCTCCACTACGGCTTCTCTCATTATCAAATAATGGTTTTGGGATGTCAAACCCAGAAATCAATCAGTCAATCCTGTCAATACGTGGGCCATGTATTAGTACACTGACCGCAACAGGAATTCGCACTCTGCTTCCAAATACAGCCGGAAGCCGTCTGCTCTTCTTTCAACGTATGACGTCACAAGGAACATTCACTATGTCAGTTCAAGTAGAAGGGAGGTTCATTAGAGATTCCACAGTCGTAGAAATGTCCTCGGTAACGCTTCATTTGTGACACAGTAGGGAGTTTTAGCAGCGCCGGCTGACCGTACGGTAATGATGGCAATGCCATACCGTCATGGTCGGTGCGCGGCTATTTTAGTCAGAAGGAGCTGCACTAGTTCCTCGGTGAGTACGGAAACGTCGACAGACGATAAAACTAGCTGGTAAAGCCCTCAGAAGCTCAATTTTCTACGTGCCAACAACGACGGTACGGCATTACCGTACTTACCGTAAGGTAAGCCGCTGCTGCTAAAACTACCTAGTATCACAAATGAAGCGTTACCGAGGACATGCGCTCGACAAATTTACATTAGTCTCCACGACTGGTTGGCACTGTTTTTAGACCTTGTTCAAAAAGTGTTGCAGGCCCCCTTTAAGAGACGCAGAGGCCAAATCTAAGGTATTTTAATAGAATCGGTCACTTGGGGGCTGGAACCCGGGACCGTTGGCGGTCGAGTATCACGTTAATGTCATTTGGCACCAAGCTGCGAAGGCTAGCATTTACTCATGTGCGCCTCATACCCGCGTTAGGGTATTCTGTTCGCGGTGTTGCGACTGGCTTTCCTGTAAATAGCTCCACGCTTGCCTTCATATTGCCTGCGGACGTATCAGACAGAACGACAGAAGCAGCCTTTTGTGAAAAAAAAAAATACATCACGCGTGCACATTAGTTCATAATAGGGGTACGCGTCTCTGGAAGCTTAGAAGAGAGTGTAAGTAGAAAAAAAGATTGAACGTCTAGTACGACAAACGTTACACAAGTACCAGTGTGACGTCATCTCGCAGAATGGGAGGTATTTTTATTTAACCAGCGACTGACATGGGAGTATGATGACGCTGCGACTGTCACATTGTGTCACGAGCACTTAGAAGCACATCCGAAACGAAGAAGTGTAAATGGCAGGCCTCTAATCTAGTGAGCAAGAAAATTTTAATGTAAACAGGGAAAGTCGAGCTTAATATCTTTGGTTGAACAGAACAGAGACCATGAAACCCATCATTGTAAGGCGTCATTATGAAACGGCACCCCAGTTTCGAGTGACGCAAGGTGATTTGAGAAGCTATTGTAATCAGTCAGGGAAATGAGCCACATGGTTCAAACGTTTACCAGAATACCGGCCTTAACATTTCCATTGGTTTCTGCAGAGCTTCCAAAGTTGTATTAATTTAATTCACGTCTTTACTAAAGAAAAACTGCCACGCTTGAGAAACGCTAGAAATATGACATTCTGAATGGTCGCAAATGACCAACACACCACGTATTTTGTGCACCGCCTTCGTGGTGCAGTGCTCCCTATTTTTGCATAATATAAAGAAAACCAACAACACCGTTAGTTGGCCGATGAGAGTGCGATAACCTTCCATATTGTTCGTAAAGTATGAAGACAAATCTCTCCTTTACAATACGCTACACATCCCTTCCTCTTTAGATCATAAGTAACTAAGATTACACGTAGTATCGCGGCATTTGGAAATGTAGTGGTTATCGTGTAGAAAACGTAAATGTCTACAACATCCAGCGGGCCTAATATGCGTTCAGGAGGACCGCTGGACAAGCGCGTCAATTAACATAATTTGTTTTCGATGAAGGTATGACTACACAACGGACGTCCACCATTGACTTGTCGGTACTCTCTAGTCGTGGTAGTGTTCTTGAAATTCGGGGCCGCAAAACAAAAGGTTCGACAGAACTCATGCTCGTGCATAGGGGGAAAAGTTTTCGTGCGTAACAGTAAGAGCATATGCCACCCGTAGCGCGAGACGGATACCCTGAGCAGTATCCTATAAATCTGTGTTGACAACTAGGACCTTACGTTGGACCATTTAGGCGGTCACGTGTCGCAAGAAGTGCGAAAGCATGCCGTGGTTACAACGACTGACAAGATGCGCGACCACTATTTCGCTAAAGCACTTCTTAGAGTGTATTATGTTGTACATATGATTAATTGAAATATTTTTGTCTATTCTTCCAGGAATCTTTACAATCAGCAATTCCAGCGACTGTGGACACTTTCGGAATCGATTTCTTAAAGGTGAGAATTTGTGGCCGTCCCATTTGGCGATCACTTCGCGCCTTTTATTTATTTATTTATTTATTTATTTATTTATTTATTTATTTATTTATTTATTTATTTATTTATTTATCATAATATATCTATAGGGATAGCAGTGCACATTGACCACCCAAATAAGAAATCCAACAGTCAGCGTTTAAACTTGCTGACCAAGCACAATGCCTTACTGACTACATCGCATTTAACGCCTCATCATGGAGCCAAATACTTATGACATTATAAGTACACACACGAAACCAGGCTGCTTTAACTGCAATGCGCGCGTAAGGAACACTGAATTGGTAGCTATACCTGTGGAGCCATTATAAACTTTCTTCATGCCATGTGAATTCCTCTCTGCTTGGAATGTGTGACAAACTGCTGAAGTCGTTCGCACAAAAACACTGGTGCCCACGGCGGCCGCATTTAGATGGCGGCGAAATACAACTATAATAATAATAATAATAATAATAATAATAATAATAATAATAAGAAGAAGAAGAAGAAGAAGAAGAAGAAGACGAAGAAGAAACACCCGTGGTAGTTGTATGGTGTACGTTCGTCTCGTAGTTGCCGCGGCTGCAGTGGTCTAGTGGCTGACACTCGGCTGCTAATCCGAAGGTCGAGGTATCGAATCCCGGCCGCGGCGGCTGCATTTCGATGGAGGCGAAAATGCCAGAGGCCCGTCTACTGTGCCATGCCAGTGCACGTTAAAGAACCCCAGGTGGTCGAAATTTCCCGAGACCTCCACTACGGCGTCTCTTATAATCTTATCTTGGTTTTGGGACGCAAAACAACAGAGATCAAACAGTCAGTCTTGTGCTTATTTAAGTAAGGCGTACTGCTCAAGTGGCACGGTTTTTCCTGCATAATCTATAATAAAGTTGATTTCGAGCTAAGTGGTTTGAAGGGTCATGTTGGCACATCTCCATGGTGTGAAGGTTCCAGTGGGAAAGGACGCGAGCACAAAAGCATAGGAACGCACAGCACAGAAGCTGGATCTGTGTTTTCCTGCATTCTTGTGCTCGTGTGCTTGCCTCCTGGAATATTAACGCAAAAGGTTGTTTTCTTTTTCGCTTACTCATTCGACAGATCGCGCTAAATAACGTCTTGATATACCTACAAATAGTGTGAAACCGAACTGGATAAACAACGAAAGGAAAGGGGTCAAGGGCTCGTTTTTTATTTGTTAGAAAGAACTTAATGAGCAAACAGATAATGAAGCCTAGGAAAGCATAGGGGATGTTGACTGTAGTCTTGTAATTGTGGAATAAGTAGAAAGGAATTAAAATGGACGAAAAGACAAACCTGCCTTCGGTGGGAACCGAACCCACGGCCTTCGGATTTGTCTTTTCGTTGGTTTGTCTTTTCGTCCACTTTAAGTCCTTTCTACTTACTCCACAATCACAATCACAGAGTAAGGTGACTTTTCTCATTCTCTCGCTGTACAAAGCCATTTCTCCTCTTCTGCTCCGAACAGCTCGCCTAATTTTTCTGAGCGCATCTTGTGGAGCCGCTTAGCTTCGAAAGACATTAGACTGCTTCTTATTTCCGTTGTTGGCTCCATGGCCACGTGTGTTTGTAGTATAGTGAAGTGGGACTTCGGCATGAATTGTGGATATTTCGGAAACTTACTAAGTGGTGTTTTGTGGTAATAGTGCAATACCACGCGATCGTTTCGAAAAACTGTCATCACAGTTCTTGTCGGCTTTGCAGAAGTGCCTTGACAAGGACCCTGCCAAGAGGTGGACGTGCGAACAACTGTTGAAGCACCCGTACCTCGCCGATTGCAAGGCGTCGGAGGTCGATCTCGAGGACAACGTTCGGATCCGAAGAGAGAAGTCCAGGGTAGGCAGCTATCAGTTCTAGTAGGTGAAACTGTAAAGCAACTATTGCGCAAGCAACACGGACACACAGGAAGAGTACACAGGACTAGCGCAGACTATCAACTGACCTTTATTCATTGAGGAAAAACATATATATAGTCACGACACGCACCTCACAATCACTGCACATGAGCACAACGGCATTTTGTAATCTATTACATAAAAAATACACTTCAACATAAACAATGCGCTATCACATCTTATTCATCAAGTCAATTTCTTTGTCATTTAGTGCTATTGAAGGATGACTGACACATGTGTCTTGAAGTCTAGATATATGCCAAGCTTCCACAATCTCTCTTGTTGTCTGATTAGGATGAACATACAGAATATCAGTCTGATTACACAATGGACTACATAGATTCGATGAACATCGCGCACAATGTAAAGCCAAATGTGTCAACTGCCTTGTTGACACATTTGGCTTTACATTGTGCGCGATGTTCATCGAATCTATGTAGTCCATTGTGTAATCAGACTGATATTCTGTATGTTCATCCTAATCAGACAACAAGAGAGATTGTGGAAGCTTGGCATATATCTAGACTTCAAGACACATGTGTCAGTCATCCTTCAATAGCACTAAATGACAAAGAAATTGACTTGATGAATAAGATGTGATAGCGCATTGTTTATGTTGAAGTGTATTTTTTATGTAATAGATTACAAAATGCCGTTGTGCTCATGTGCAGTGATTGTGAGGTGCGTGTCGTGACTATATATATGTTTTTCCTCAATGAATAAAGGTCAGTTGATAGTCTGCGCTAGTCCTGTGTACTCTTCCTGTGTGTCCGTGTTGCTTGCGCAATAGTTGCTTTACGATGTCAAACCAACTAGCCCGCCTGTCCGTTTTAATGTAGGTGAAACTGTTTCCTTAGGATACCTTAGATGCATCAGCGTACGCCTCGTCGTGGAATAGGGCATGAAGACTAACGTCCGTTACACAAACGCTCCTCGACTCGTAACTCCATCTAGGAGCCCGCGTGGTCAACTTCACATTTCATAAACCAAGCGAAGTTGACCTTGCGAGGTCCTTGAGGTGAAGTTTGGAGTCGAGCAGTGTTTGTAGGCACAGGCAGGACTCATAGCCCCTCTAATGAGAAAATATGTTTGAATGTGGGTCCAGGACTTCACTCGTAAAGCCCAGCTGTAGATTATTAGCTTGGCTCAAGGTTATGCCGCTTTCTTCGAGATTACGCCGGGCGGAAATGTGTCTGACATCCTAATTGCGTTCTCTTTGGCGTGTTTTTATTGTGTGTCGTCCTGATCTGGCCTTGACTAAATTGTGGCTTCGCGTGCGTATCCTGCCCACATACTGTTAACGTAAACGGGGGGTGATGCTTTGAGCTTAACCTACTCAAGGCCACTCAACACATACTCAACACCCACCTACTCAAAGCCACTGTCAGTGCCAAAGAGGTTGTCGCCCGAAGGTCCTCCCCGTGTCGCACCTCTGTCATTTAATTTTCGACGGACAGATCGCTAAACACGATGGAGAAAAGGGAATGTCGCTGGAGCCAACATTTTCAAAAGTGGATTTGTCTTTGTCAAGACGGCAGCTCCCTTCTCGAGCGTTCGTTTCTGTACGCTTTGTACAAGTCTACGTAAAGGTACCCTATAGATATTGTATAGATATCGTCTACGTAACGGAGACAGGTGCGAGGTTTCAGCAGCGACGATTCTAAATGCTGTGTTTCTAATTGCTCCATGATGACGGTGTAGGCCGGCGCAAAGAAGTTCCCAAGCCGGTGCCAAAAATTTTGAGGTAGTTGGTCGAGTCAAATTCAAAGTAATTGAGTGTAAGGACTAGTTTCAGCAATGCGATGTAAACTCGAGTGGCGTGTGCACGCTTGCTATTCTGTATTGCCTTCGAAAGCGCTTCGATTCCGTCTGTGATGGGTATATTCGTGGATAGGCAGGTTACATCCTATGAGACGTGGTTTATTGACGTCTCGACGTCTAGGACCGTCAAAGGCGAGCTCCGACAACCGGCAAGCGTCAAGCAGCCAAAATACGGGGAAGCGCTAGCTCGAGGCACGAGACCATCGACAACGCTGCGGTTGGCTTGCTGGCCCTCCTTCTCGTCTTCTTCATTACAATGACCCCCGGCGACGAGCGTAGCCATCCTGGCTACTTAAGGCGTTGATAGTATGGCGGGGTCATAATAAGGTTTGAGGCGGCTGACGTGGACTTTTGTCGTCCACGACGACGTAAATCCTGCGATGGAGTCAAGGGCTCAACTTCGTAATTGACGGCAGACGTCTGAGTGAGAATGCGGTAGGGGCCGTGATATCGTGCGAGGAATTTCCACGAAAGTCCAGGCGTACTCGGGGGGACCCAAAGCCAAACGAGGGCTTCCGTTGGGAAAGTGGAGAGGGAGCGGTCACAATCGAGTCGAAGCTTCTGGCGGCCTTGTGCGTCTGTTGTCATCGAACGAGCCAACTGTCGACAATCTTCCGCGTACTTAGCAACATCAGAAATTGGTGTGTATTCACTGGAGTCAGGTGTGTAAGGCAGCACAGTGTCCAGTGTACATGATGGCTCGCGTCCGTACAAAAGAAAGAACGGTGAGAATCCTGTGGTCGCTTGCGTAGCAGTGTTGTACGCGTACGTCACGAATGGGAGGACGGTGTCCCAGTTGGTCTGGTCGGACGCAGTGTACATTGTCAGCATGTCACCAAGAGTGCGATTGAAGCGTTCTGTCAAACCATTCGTTTGCGGATGATATGCGCTCGTCGTGCGGTGAATAATGTTGCACTGAACAAGCAATGCTTGAATAGCATCAGAGAGAAAGACGCGTCCCCTGTCGCTCAAAAGTTCCCTAGGAGCACCATGGCGTAGGACAAAGTTGCGTAGGATGAAAAATGCAACTTCTCTCGCAGTAGCTGTGGGAAACGCTGCGGTCTCAGCGTAACGTGTGAGATGGTCCACGCCAACAATTACCCACCTGTTTCCAGATGCAGTCGAGGGAAGCGGGCCGTATAAGTCGATTCCAACTCGGTCGAATGGACGGCCAGGGCACGGGAGGGGCTGGAGTGTGCCAGTTGGGTGTTCAGGTGGAGTTTTGCGCCGTTGACACTCAATGCAAGCGCGGATATACTTGCACACAAAGGCGTACATGCCGCGCCAGTAGTAGCGTTGACGAAGGCGGTTGTAGGTCTTTAGAACGCCGGCATGAGCGTGTTGCGGGTCGAATTGCCTGACCAGAATTGCCTGACCCGAGAGTGCGTTTCGTTAACAGACTATGATTCACAGAAAAAGGGGTGTATAGTAGAACTTTGTTATAATAAAAGCGCCCCGTGTACAGGAAGGCGGAATGCACACTTAACACAGGGAAGTGTCGTGTGTGAACCCTTCTCCACGCCTGCCGGAGGAGGTCACTCGCATATTTTACTGCTCACTTAGTCATGGGTTCCAGTAGACGCACTAGAAAAGTGCTTCTCCGCAACTGCTGCTCTATAGAGCTGTAAAACTTCCCTCATTAAGGGGTAAGGTTTGTCTGTTGCTGTCTGATATTTGTAGGAAAGTCGCTTAAATTTTTTCAGCACTTTGTACAGGCACTCTACGTGAAACGGTGTCCTGGAAGCCTTGAGCTTACCTTGTGCTCCCTGGGATTACCTTGTCTACCGCATGCTTGCACGCGGTGTTTTGGCAATCTCTTTGCAAGAACAATAAGTCAGAATGACATGTTATCTCTTTGTACTTGTAATGATGAACAGTCAGAGCAAATGACATCACCCACTCTTCGACCCGGTCGGCTTAAATGTGTGCCATCGACTGTCACAATATAGTGTTTTTATCAAGCTGCACCTAAGCTGACTGTAACTCGGTCTTTGTTTTTCTGGGTGCAAACACTATCCTTATCCACCAATCTAAACTCCAGCTTGAAACACAAAACAAATAGTAAAGATATAGAGCCATTTTCCTCTCTTTGGTTTCCCTATACCGTTGTACGATAAACATATCGGAAGCTTATGTCCCTATTTGTCTGTTCAAATGGCATCCTCTGCACATTTGTGTCCCAATGCAGAATGGTGCTCAACACCAGTCCTTGTTTCCGCACCTACCTGGTCATTCCGGCAGTGGCTATCCGACGCCAGACGTCCGGGCGTCGCACTTGCACTCCCGGCATTCGCAACCACTGCAGAGTCAGCAGTCGCAGCAGTCATCGTCGCGCAAGTTCGACCACCTGCCAAACATCTGACGCCTAGGTCCCGGGACACTCTACCACTCCGTCCCCAAGTCCTTCACTGGATGGTCATGGAAGTAGTCCCGAGCTCGAGGCTGGCGTTTTTTTTTTTCTTTTAATGATGTCCTCTTCTTGCTGAAAGCAGTCGTGACCTGGACATTGTGATGTGTACTGTACGAGTTGTCACTGTATGTCGAGAAAGAGAGACAATGTGAGCAGTGGATCAAGAAGAGGAAAATAGTTGTTTTTCTTTTCTCAAAGCGATCTTCTGAAAGTGACTGCTGCAAGCGGTGGTTTTGGCCTTCGCTTTCATTAATACAATGATGTGGAAAAAGAAAGTCATTATTTCTCGCCCCCACTGCTGTTCAGAATAATGGTGCGCAAGTTGCATTCACGAAAATTTAGGGAAACTACCGTGTACTTACTTTCTTACTTCTCGCTAATTCGACATTATGCTCGTTATGTACGTCGCTAGGAGTGCGTCATATCGCCCATTTCTTAAAATAGAAATGACACATTTCATGACAGGAAGAGCGTGACAGGTTGTTGTTTCCGAGCAATTGTCTATTTTGAATGAACGGTATAGTGCAGAGACCTTGTGTCCGTGAGATATGTGAAAGTTTTTTCTATGTGCATGATTGTTGCAATGCCATTTCTATGAAGTGTAGGAAATCTTAACAGGAAGCTGTGCAAAGAAAGCGGCTTCTTTTGTTCATTGATTGAATGAGTGTGTGTCAGCAGTGAATGAATTATTATTTGTATAAGTAGATTTTAGGGAAGATTTCTTGATATCGCTTGCCGAATGCACTTATTTTCTTCGCTTGAGATCCGCCAGTATTGTGAGAAACACAAAAAAAAGTTCAGTCCAGCAGAACAAGAAGTCTACTAACCTCAAGGTAAACAACCGGGTGAGTAATAAATAAGAGGAAAAACCTTAATTTCTTTTTACAACGGCACCACAAATGGTGCCACATTGAGGTGATCGGTACGTTATAGACAGAATGCGTCATTTTTCTCGACGCCAGCAACTGTGACCGTTGAAATTATGGCAAGGATTCGCTTTAAATGCAGCTGTTATACGCTCGTCGGTCTGTCTGAACTACATGAGATGAAGGTTTCCGGTACAATTCTGGGAGATCGTCCTAATTTATATGACACTGCAGCATGTCCGCTGACATTTAATGCATAGGCTTAATACTGTAACGACAAGCACACAGCTAAAAGCCCGTGGTAACGATGTTCCTGGCTAGTGAAAAAAAAGAATGAGGCGAAAGTCTGTGACGTCGGATACACGGGAAGTGGAAGTGTACGAGTGATATCATTATATTGCGCCTGGAATCCGACATTTAAGGGAAGAATTTTGCGTCGCAGCAAGGTATAGGAGGTACCTGATTTAGCCAAGCATCGTTGAGTGATGAATCCCGCACCTTAAGCAGCGAACGTAACCCAGCCATCTTCAATCACCGTCAGCTCTGACTTGTGGCCGTCAGTGACAGGGACAGAACAGGTCCCATTTCGTGTAACGCGCGTAAAGGCGCTGTCCACGTCTTGTGCGTTAAATGTTATAAGGCAATGGGGTTAACGAAATTGTATTTTCTACGGAAGTATGTAATCACGTCTATTACGCATTACTGGATACAATAAAGCGTTCCTGCGTTCCCATTTCTTCTTTATTGCTAGATTTCGCTTTCGGCATATGGCTTGGACGTCAATCTGTATACCTCCCATGCTCTTATTCTGTTAGGGCAACAGAGAAGTGAATTGAATGATCTAAGATAAGCGCCGCAGCACTCCTTATTGCATATTCTAAGCAGTTTCGCAAGTTGGGCTGTTTGGCGTTCTTGTGAACTCCGCTGTGAAGTGCAGCAGCGGTACTCGCAGAAATAATGAAAATCTGAAGGGAAAGTGAACACGTTTCCTTTGTCTTCGGTGTGGCCGCAAGTAAGTAGACGCAAGATAGTTTCGTATCCAGCAAGTGGTGGATATCTGTTTTTTATCGGCTGTGGAGCAAAATTTTTAATGAGCCACCTGGCGCCAGTATATGTTGTAACTGAATAAGGAAGTTATGCGGCGTTCGAAGGTAAACTTTCTCTTGTATATAGACACAAGAGCCGCTGCGGGCTGGCACCTTCGATTAATTTTTCTTGAATGCCTGCTGTTGTCGAGTGACAAGGTGGCCCGCCATGGTTAGAAAGTCCGGCAAGCCGAAGATACCGTCCAGTTTCAAGGACTTCGAACCTGTAACCTCGGGCGTGACCACCGCCATTACTATCGACGGTCCTTGGGATGGGACAATGGCTAATCGCCTTTTCTGTGTCATCTTGCTTCGAGGGAAGACTGCCGGAAGGATTTTAAACGAAGCTGATTGTCTCCCTCTCTCTTTACTGAGTGTCTGTGATTTGTCATGCCGGTATATGTCAACGCTACCAACCGTGCTCTTGTGGGGTTCTGAAAATTACCAATCCTGAGGTATGTAGCTTTTAAATACAGATGTAATGGCAATTGAGTGTTCTTGCCATGCCGAAAGAGATTGCACGGATGCTAAATAAAATATGAAAATAAGTTGAGCTGCTGACTTTGAGTGTTGTCAAGGATTCATTACTCCAGGTTTGGGGAGGCACTGTGCGCTAAAAGTGAGAATGGATAGTTGTCTGTCGTGTGGACGCGCTAGCAAGAAATCTGCGACGGTACTTCCGTAACGGAACTAGGTGTCTGAAAATTAAACACGCATTTGAGATTGAAAAACTACCACACGCTGGGATTCTAACCAACAACCAGCCAGGGTGTAGCGGTAGGAGCTGGAAGCGCAACCCACCACGCCACCGACCGACTTGCAACAAGGAGCCAAAGACGGGCCTTATATATTTACTAGACCGCTTTACGATTTGTATCTAATTGATGTCCGGTTAAAGCAAACGTATTTAGCGAGCAAAATTGCTCTTAACATCGCCTCCCTTTCGCTGCACTCCTGGTTCTCAGCTGTGGTGCCGCCACCTAGGAACGACGAAGCGAAGTCGCAAATTGCACGCCGGCAGTTGGGGCTTCAGTAATCTCGACGCCTCTATCGCCGCGCATGCTTCGGCGTTCTGCGGGCGTGTTGCTTCAGCCACGGCCGCTACATGATTTGTCTTGTGTGACGTATATGATAGCCATTTGCGTTGTGACGCGATTTACTCCAGGAACGCGAAGACGGCCGTCGACAAGCAAATGATGCGCCTTTCGCACAGCTAAGTGTGCGTTGACAAAACGATCCGCCAACACAGTTCGGTTACGCCTGCAAGTTTCACCTTTTGCAGACGCTCCTGGTTTATGGCAGGTTTCCGCAGGGCGCTGGCGCGTTCACTGCACTGTCTCCTGAGAAATGTGTCGTTCGATAACTTTAGCTTGCGTGCAACTGTCGACGATCCTTCTACAGTGTCGAGGTGGCGCTTATGCGTACATGCAAAGTGGAGTCCAGAGTACCCAACCCGTCTCACTCCCCTCGATTCGCTAGGTTGCCGCTTATGTACAAAGGCACGTTTCACTTTCGTGCTATACCAATTCCTATATGACAGAGGAATCAACCACATTTTTCCGGAGATTTTCGCTCGCACGTAATTTTACACGAATGTGCTAGACGGAGACGGTGCGCGCTCGCAGATACGGCTTACGCTTCCGTCCGGAGCACAGTTGGTTGCGGTCACTGTGTATAGTGGCCTCGATTTACAAGTGGCGCGCTTCGACTCTAACCAAGGATGCTTGCGTTCGAGGCGAAGGGTTTGAACGGATGACCTGCTTAAGAAGCACGTCTCGTCGCACCTTGCGAACACTGTACATCAAGCCGGCTTCAAATAGTTCGTCGCTACCGATTCTCGTGTTTGATTGTGCTTCGGTTAAAGAAAGAACGCCAATTTCTGCAGCCCATGTCGGGATTGATGATGATTATTGTGGTTCGGTTAGCAAAAGACGCTAATTTCTGCAACCCATGTAGGGAGCACGGCTAAGCGTCCGTGGGGGTAGGGGAAAGGAAGTGAAAGAGATAGAGAGGAGAGAAAGGCCGTAGTGGAGGGCTCCGGAAATTTTGACCGCCTGGGGTTCTTTAACGTGCACTCACAACGCACAGTACACTGACTTCTGGCATTTTCACCTCCATCGAAAATGCCAGAGGCCCTCTCCTATCTCTCCAAAGAGATAGGAGAGGGCCTCTGGCATTTTCGATGGAGGTGAAAACTAGGTGTCTGAAATTCATTGATTCGTTCCTCTCCTATAGATAGGAGAGGAACGAATCAATGAAACTAGAAGCGTGTATCTTAGGCGACGGCACAATAAAGCGTTCAGATGGTCGTAAAGTTGACAGGAAGACGTTTGATGAGCTTCTGATATATCGCTTCGGCACAGCAGTAGTTGACCCACCGTGAAAGTGCAATGACCGCGTCTATTTGCGGCACTGAAACGCAAAGTTCGATCTCAGTGGATTCCTGTCCTACGAAATAACAAAACAACCTATATTTACGGACCATGATCGCCATGTGGGTAACCGCGAAAATTCCGCTTTTCTGGAGACTTCCTACTGGGGTAGAAGCGGGACCAGTCTCGCGATATTTTCGAACAATAAACGTTTATCCATTAATACCTTGGGGCATGTCTGCGCATGTTTGTGCGCATCCAACACCTCGTTGTCATCCAGTCGAGCGTTACACGGCTACACGGAGCACTTAAAACACAGTGCTACTGCAGTGATAAAACACAGTGATAAAACACAGTGCTACTGCAGTGTCACCTGATGTGTGCGTCACCGATGGTGGCTACAAAAGCAGGCTGCCCGGTTCGGAGCTGCTCAATCGACCACGACCCTTAGAGTCAGCAGGACACAAGCAATGAAATCCGCAGGCAGCAGCGGACGCCAGCCAAAGAACGGCTATACTCTTACCTGAAGAGTGCAGATCCGTCTTCTTGCTCTGTGGGTCGCTCGGGTAAAACAGACATGGCACGACGCAGAATGGCCGAGAGGAGGAGCAGCAGCCCTCTTCGTTGCACCCAATCTTCGGCAAAGGCGTGCCAAAAGAAACGAAGGGCATCATTCCCGAGTCACGGCTCGCTCACCATCGCACCTCCTCTTCAGCACTCGCCCAACCCGCAGCCAGGAAAGTCGCAAGAAATGCCTCTTCCCGAATTATTTGTAGCCGTACCGGACCAGTCTGCGACAGAGGGTACGGCTCCGTCGTCGGCGGAAGTTCCCTGCGGCTACCTCGACGGGCACGCTGCGGCGGGCGGCGATTGGCTGTCGACGCCGCCGAGCTCGCCGCTGGTGTCAACCCTCCCGCCGCACGGCTACATCGCGGCGCCATCTATATTTGTCACACCGACGTACTATCAGCATCCTGCGTTTCCTTGCGCGCAGCCGCCACCACCAAGTACGACGGACTCTGACACCACACTGACGACAGGCAAGTACGGCGATACTTTCAAGGCGTACTACCCCCTGAACCAAGCGCACTTAGTGGAGTTAACCGCATTCGAGAAGTTATATATGGTAGACTCACACCGGTATGGGCCCCCCGAAAAAAACACTTGTTCCAAAACAGTGCCCACCGCTTCAGATGCCGCAGGCGCTGCGCTGCCTTCTCCATCGCTCGACAATATTGCCGCTGGCCGGAGGGCACGTCGTAAAGACGCCGACAGCACGTCGGCCATGAGCAGCGACTGACCGGCGGCGTCCGTCCCTAGCTGGGGCGACCGGCGGCAACGACGGCCAAGCGACCGGAAGTGGAGACATCCTCACCAGAGTCACGGGCGCTGTGCGCATGTTCGATTCTATGCCGTCGTCTCCGCCGCGTAACCACGCGACGTGCCGCTTGGACAATGCTGACGATGACAACTGCATGTTGCCCAGAAAAGCCTCGTTTGCGACGGCTATCACTGATAACCAGGCGTAGTCTGCGTGCAAACCGTGCGCAGTGTGTGTCGCCGGAAATACATTCTGTTAGTGAGGGGGGAAGTGTCTTGCGGAACCTACCAGCCCTGCAGGAGCGACGAAGATGTGAGTAAGCATTTTGTTCCGCAAAGACGTTATCAAGTGGTGGACGTCTGAACAGAAATAAAGGCAGGGACTGCACTCTGTTGGGTGTTTCTGTTCGATGCTTAATACTGCTCTTTTGTATGCTGACGTCGCCTCTGTTCCCCGACAGTGTCCACGTTCTCACGTTCTAGGTGCCGTCGTAGGTGACGAAATCGTCAGGGCCCGTGTTGCGTGCAAGCAATATGCATCAAACAATACCTCCGCAAGCAGGTCTGTTTAAACGTTGTCGTGTACGGCGAATAGAGCGAGGATTTGGGTCAAGTTGCATGTGAATAGCGCGAACTTGATTGCATGATTATTCATCTTTGGGGGTGAAACGACCATGTTTTGAACCTGAATGGTGGCTACCGATGTGGCACAAATTTCCAGATATGTTTTGTCAACGAGCAAGCCACGTGTAGCTTAAAGGCGTCCACAACTTTCCCCTGTGTCAGTCTGGCACATTACAAGGGACCTTGGCACATTAAAGGCCTTTACAACTTTCGTCTGGTGTATGCACTAAGGATCGTGGTACAGAAGCCAGACGCAGCTTTGCTTATATGCCTTGTTATTTTATGTATTTTATTTAGGACTACTGCCACTCTTGTCAGATTATAGCAGGGAAGGTACATTGTAGTACATCAATACCACATTGTGTTTCATGCATACGGTACTTCTAATAGTACATTCCTTCAGAGGATGATTAAATACAACTACAATGACATACCATTATATATGAATTATAATTAGGAAATCAAATAATATTCGTAGTAATCCAAACTGGAAGAGAAGCTCAGGGGAAGATGGATGCTTGAATCGATGAACAAATCGCAAAACACGATTTAGAACAGGGAATGTCGCAGGAGCCAACGTTTCGACAAGCGGACTTGTCTTCGTCAGGGCGGCAACTGCCTTCTCCAACGTTCGTTTATGTACGCCTTTGCACACTCTCCCCCGTCCTCAGAAAGAGAGACGAGCAGCACGTGCGAACAATAAAAAGAAAAGGGGGGGGGGGGGGGTTGGGTGCAGGGGTAGTTCGGTGACATGTGTTAGCGTGACTAATATAAGGGCAAGAGCGAAAGCTTCCAAAGAATCCGCTCCTTGTACATATCTGGCTAATGCGTTGTGTGCGCAGCCCTAGAAAGCAGGATGAAAAAAAGGAACACACGCTCGGAACAGAAGTTGCTGCTATGGCATGTGTCCCCCCCTCCACCCCACACCACCTGCGCCGCGCAAACAATGCATTTCACCGAAAGCTTGTGCCTTAAAATGTAGCCGCACTCTTTAACGCCGTTGTTCTCATCGAACTGGGGCTCCGCTCCTGAAAGTAGACTTTCTGGGAGAAACATTGCTAGCTTGTGCATACCTCAATGCTTTGTTGTCTTTGTTAACCCTCCACCGTATCTAATGGACTCAAGGGTTCCGTTGGAAAGGTTTATGCCTGTAGGCTGGAGAGTACTGAACCTGTATATGAGATACGATTCCCTGTATTTTCTGTCCCTCGGCGAGCGGAAGTTTCCCTGAGGTATGTGGAGTTTCAATTCGTCGAAATTGTGACCTGTGTGGGCGTTTATTAAGCACGTCTTCATCATCTGCACTTTATCATCATCACCATGCGTTCTGCGTATCTTCATCGCTGGTGTGTGATCATCATCATGGTGTTTTGCGCCCAGCGCGTTGGCATCATCCAGCGACCTGCCGAGCTACTGAAAATAAACGTCGTCAAAACCGAGGCCTCATACCTGTCATATTAAAATGCTGCGCCACTGCCTTCAGCAGGTTATTCGCGGTTTCCGCGCGGTGCCCGTTTAATCTAACATTAATTGGTTGACCAGTTTCGCCGATGTATTGCTTGTGACAAAGTAAACATTCCAACATGTAAATAACGTTTGAACTAGTGCAAGTGAAACTTGATTTTACATGATGGACGTAGTCACTTCCCGTGCTGTAACAGCGTTACAATATTAGCGGATGGGTTACATGAAAGCGCTACGAAAGAATCATACTCGAAAGAAAGGCCGTGCGGCGGCAAGACGACAGGGTCTCCGGACCTCCTCAGGGTCCGCCTAGGCCAAGAACGCGAATTTGCCGGACTTGGCAAATAAAGTTGTTACCACCACCACAATTCGAAAGAAAGGTAATAAATTATGCTTGTGTCATCGGCATGACTGAAAGCTAGATACAAAAGCGACGACCGCTGATAAACTGTCGCGTAATTTGCCCAAGATCAACTGATGATCCGAAATTCCTGTGATAATTTCGAATTTAGCACTATCATATGGAAAATGGTCACCAAGAAAGATTAAATCAAGAATGTTTGACGATATTGAATGTACTCGAGTGGGTTGAGTCACTATTTGATGCAAGTGGAAATTCAGAATTACATTTCAGACTAACTGAGAATTAACACATCCGAAGTGCCTAGCTCGCCACTCTATTTTAGGCATGTTAAAATCAGCAAGAAGGATTAGTCCGTCATTCAAAACATGACGTCGCATGTATTCGCAAATTGAAGTAACGGTGTCACTAGAAGCCGATGGGCTGCTGTATACACAGCCCACAGTTATGGCGCGTGAAGCTATCAGTAATTTGCAAGAATGTTGCTTCTACGCCCTCAACGTCTGGAAGAATTTTGAAACATAAATCGTTTGACGTGGATGAACCCACATTCACACATAACCTCCATAACATCAAGCGCCAACCCTTTGTGTTACGTAGATAGATAGATTAGATAGATAGATAGATAGATAGATAGATAGATAGATAGATAGATAGATAGATAGATAGATAGATAGATAGATAGATAGATAGATAGATAAACATTATTGGAGACCGAAGGAAGAGAGTCGGGTGTTACCCCGGCCTCCCTGCGGGCCGCTCCCACGTTGGGACAGTCAGCGAGTATCTACTCCCCGCATCATGAGCCCCTTGGATTGCCCGAAGTTGACTATTACGATCCGCAGTTCTGATGGTTGAGTAAAAGTCATGTTTCAAGATGAACCTCGCCTTGAGTTCCCTGAGTATGTGGGGACAGTCCCACATTGGGGCAGTCCCATAGTAAATGCTGCGCGACAATGGTATCAGTCATATTTACTTGCGTCACATTGACCCGTCAACGTCGCTGCTGTGTTCTGGCGCCTAACTAGAGTGTACTCTAGCCAGCAGTTCTCTTGCTGCCATCACGCTCGAAGAGCGGTCGGCGGGGAGACGCCACCCACGCACCCACGAAGAAAGGTGTGCGGTGCCCCACCACTGGCCTCACGGTGCATATAGACCTATTCCACCCGGCCTACGTCACGAAGATGCGGTGGCGCTGTCGTCGGGAGTTTTGGTTTCGCATGGTAGGCAAACGCCGGCGCGCCTACCGTAGCAGCCGCTGTGTTTTCGCTGGTGCGTGCGCTTCTCACCGCCGTGAAATGAAGAAAAAAGTGTTTACCGATGACCTGCGCCGTGGGTTGGTTGCTCAGCAACGCACAAGATATGTGCGATAGGTTTTTATCGGTTTCCTGCTTATGTCTGTCTTAAGGAAAGGGACGAACCTGTAATGCCGGTTGTTTGGCGCATCGGTTATGCGCCAAACATTTTCGTCACGGTTAAGCGTATGGGTAATTATTTGGCATTAGTGCGGCTTGTTTCATTTGAGAGAAATAGCATTGTCACAAGTTTGGCAAGTGTAATGCTCGACACCAAATTTCTTGGCATAAACAAAGTGCGGACACAGAGCGATGACGCTTACCGCAAAGCGCGCACGACGTTAGCTTAGCTCGATGTGTAGAAGTAATCGCGGTCGCCGTGTATTATTGAAGTGGGGAAGCTATACATACGTCATACGAATTTCAATCACTCAAATGAAACAAATATATAAGAGCTTAATTCACGTAGCCGTGAGCGAAAGGCCGATTACAGCGACGCTTTTGCAAATTGCTTGTGGCTGCGATAGCATACACATGAGAAGTGTCTTTGGCAATGCTGTAGTGGTTACGATGCGCTTTAATTTTTTTTTTCGATTGTCAGACTGCTCGAATGAACTACACGCTTGAAATGTGCCGCGTCGTCACAGGACTTCACGCCGTCACGATCGGAACTCAGCGTATGGGCAGAGCCGCAAGCCGCGGTTATGTGCCTTGCTGTCAGTTATTTGAGAGCCTTGTCCTTGGCTCGTCATTGCATTTTTGTGTGTGTGCGTTATCACAGCCGTATTTACATAGGTTCTAGCGTCACCAATATCGCATGCTTGAGTTACATTTGTTTTTGCGCAAGGATTTCGTGTAGGGATTAGAGGCTTTAGTCCGAAACAGTATTTTAGCTGAGGCATCTTCAAGTCGTATTTAAACAAGTCTCACTGTTGCAAGTGGTTCATCCTTGCGCCAGTTACCGAATTAAAGCATACGCATGAAGCGATGCCGACATGATAGCTCGCGATCGTTCGCATCATGTTGCAAGGTGCTTATCCTTTCAATCAATTTCTCACATCTTGTCATAGCTGGTCGTCAGCACATTCTTTTCTACATTCATCGAATGCTTCCTACAGAGCTAACGCGACTTCATCTCACGCGGCTGCCCCTCGAAAACTGTTGTAAACACCCGTCGGCTCTCCGACGCCCCGTGCTCGGAGGCAGCTTTCGCACGCGCTTCGCCGGCGGCGGTGGCGCGACCGTGCGGGGCCGCGGCAAGCGGTGGGCGGGGCCTCCGCGCCGCGACGTCGACACAAGCCCTGGTTATATCGCCGGTGCCTACCACTGTTTACCAACATGGAATAGGTCTATAGGCCCCATGATGTACGAACACGGTCATGAGCGCGGCTGTGCAGGCGTTCATCGAGGCCCACTATGGAACGCGCCTGGAATGGTGTCGCCACCTGGTAGAGACGAAGTAAAGGACACACGGTAGGATTTTCCATCCGATCCGAGTGCCAGCAACAATGGCACATATCCTCTGGGAATGCCCAATTCAGGAATCAAGCCGCGCAGCTTTTACGAAAAGAGCCCAATGAACGCTGCCCCAACTCCGCAGAGACGAAGCGGAAACTATCCATTGGATACTCGAAGATCCGCTCATCAAAGCCAGGCTGAACTTATGGCGCAATGCATTGCGCACGACAGTCATCCCTGCCCTGCAATAACATGCACGACAAGCTCACCAGTTTGAGATAATCAATTTCTTTTACCATAGTGCTGAAGCTCACAAGCGAGAGCACACTGTATATAGCCCAATAAAGTTATTAATCAATCAATCAATCAATCAATTCATCCGATCCGACGTCCAGCGATGCGATCCAGCAGTCGTACCGCGTGTACCGAGGTGTTTTTGCACCAGCCTGGGGGAGCGCATATTGCTATATCATGTTTGGGCAGTTAGCACGGAGTTGACGCATTTTTCCTGGCCATGGACACTTTCCAGTTAACTCCTCATCTCTCGTGCACATTGCGTCTGCTTTGTGGGAACCACCGTTCGCGCGTTACAGAAACGCCGATGAACGCGTGGATGCTTGGTGAAGAGTCGCCCACGGCCTAGGCCTCGATGTCACAGATGGTAAGTAGAGCAGAGCTTTATCATTTATAGAGCAAAAATGTGCGTGCCGCAAGGCTGCTCACGCTGGATGAAGTTTCCAAGCTGTGTTGAAAGGCCCAGATGAGCGGTACCTTGAAAAGTAGCGTGCATCTACAAGATTGTTCGCTCTCCGCTCGTGTGTGGTTCGTAGTTGTTCATGATCTCGTTTGAACGTTTGCAGTCATCGTTTGAACATCAGCAGCCATCGTTTAAAGAAAAGCAAAGTGCCAGCTGCAAGGTTGGCTGCTTGGTGGGCATGCGCTACATATAAACAAGTGGTAAAGGCCACAAAAGGCTAATCGAATTGAGGAAAGTTATTTCATTTTATTTGCCGTAACAATGAGAAAGTGCGTTTGTATGCGCCGTGTTCAGTGTACAAGCCAAGATGCGATGATTGTGCGTGATAAAGTGAATTATTTAGGTACGAAGCACCTTAGGGTCTAGCCTTGTCCGTGCACGTTGTGGTTCCGTCACGGCACAGCACGGCTGCTATAGTGTGTGCATGTGTGGGTCGATCCGGAGGCCGTGCTCCACACGGTGTGTATATGTAGGGTTGTCGGGTCAGAAGCGATTCTCACGAGTTTCTGCTAATGCGCCCGGCTGTCGGCGTCTAACGGAGTCGCGTGGCTACGGTAAAGCAAGCCCATCAGCAGCTACTGACGTTCCGTGGGAAACACCGCAGTACCTTAGGACCTAGCTTTGTCGTCGACTCTAGCTGTCACGGTATATACAAAACCGTTGCTATAGTCGAAACATACGTCTGTATGTGCATACAGAGCTCAATACGATATACGAATTATAGCAAGGGGATTAAAATGCAACAGCATTAAAGAGGAATCAAACAAATACATTGGTATATATATACACTTTATGTCACTCATTCCATTCGCAGTGGCAACGCGCGGATGACATACGGTGACATATCGGTACGATACCCCGTGCTTCGCCGCTCGTCATGATCACGTTAGTGGAGATGCGCTGACTTACGGTAAACCATCTAAACGAGCTCATGTGCCGTTTAACTAGCTGAATTTCTAGCGCAGCCTAACAAACACTGTGGTCATTAGAAATACGTATCTATATATTATCTAGTAAAGGAACACACCGCCTAATAAAAACATTGATGTTGCGCCTCATATATATATATATATATATATATATATATATATATATATATATATATATATACGTAATATCTGCTTTTTGATCGAAAATTTTCACAAGTGTGACCGCAGGTACCAGTTGAAGTTTCTGGGTGTTAGGCAAGTGCTTTTCGGCCGGGTGGATGAATCGTGTGACAGACAGACACAGACAGGCAGACAGACCAAGATTACTGCGTTCAAGTATCCTACGAAAGACTATCGTGCTTAAAAACCGACTGCTCGCGCTGCACAACCGTTCACCGGCCACCCCTATATATAGGCACTGGATCTTGACCTGCAATGTAGCGCCGCGGGAGATTTCTGTTGTGCGTACGTGAACCATAAGGATTCGCAGCATGCGCGTTAACTAAAAGTAATCCGGAACTCGGCACGATCTACGACGTGGATCCTCATAAACACCAGGTGTATAAATGACAACGCGTGTGTAAACATACGCACGCGTTTTCACTCATTTGCACGCATGAATGGGCAACGTCACGAGTGATTTACGGTAGCACCGAACATCCCCAGTGCTTCGCCCACTCGTCATGGTTCACTTCGTGGAGATGCGTGAATTATTTCTAAGTTTTTTCTTTATTGTTCTTACATGTTTACTGCATCATATATGTTACGGTAGTGACGTATGGGGTCGTGGTGGGCCCAGGCCACCACGACCCCATACGTCACTACCGTAACACGACCCCATACGTCACTTCTTTTTCACACTTACATGTGAAAAAAAATCACCGGCCAAGCACTCCGTACAAATGGTTAACCAGCGAAGCTGAAATGTGCGGCCCGGTGTTTAGCAGCCGGTTCAACACGACACAGACGTCGGAGCCGAAGCCAAAGTGCCGCTGGAGAAACTCGCTGAAAGCGGACGTTCGCCCGGCGAACGCGCTCCCGCAATCACCACGTCGACGCTGTTCCGCCCGCAACGCCGCTTCGGCGCGCCGTCGTTGCAAGCGTTTGACATCCCGAGCTAACATCCGTGGCTTACCCATGTGGAAGCTCTCAGTCGAAACTGATGCGCGCGTGCTCGGCGCCACGGCTGCGATGGGATGGACGACGTCACTCACGGGCCAGCCAATGGCACGCGCGGTTTGGTAGGGCGCAGAGAACGACGTCACTGGAAGGCGCAGCCAATGGAGACCGCTCGTGACACAGATGCCGAACGCTTTTTCGTTTCTCCTAGCCATATAGAGCTTTCGCTGTACAAAGTGGCGGCACCGTTAGCCTTCGCTTAAGAGTTCAACGTCATAGCGATACCTGCCCCACTCTCATCGCGCTGTCTTTCGCTCGCCATGCTCTTCAGTCGCCTAGCCCCTAGCCACGTAACTGTCATGACACTACACTTGTTATTGTATATCTTTACTCGTGGAGTTGAGATTGCCAATTACTGCGATGTAGTGAGCGAAGTGCAAAGTGGCCATGCATACGCCATCAAAACTAGCGAAGAAGAAGGCACTGCAATTCGCCTGGCACTTGTAGACAACACAGAATCCCTCACAAAGTGTCAACGTGGCGTGAATGAACGCTCGCGAGCACAGATGCAAGCACAAGCGACCACGCCATTAAGCCAAAGTGCAAGCGTCCTCCTACGTGCTTCATGCATGCGGGTCGGCGAAACGCCTTTGGTGTCCCTGTAAGATGCTCCGTGCACGTTACAGAACTCCCGTGGCCAAAATTCTCGGAGCCCTCCATTACGGCGTTCCTCTTCTATCTCTTTTGGTCCCTTTCCCCTAACCCCACGGACGCTTTGCCATGCTCTCGACATGGGCTCTTGGCAACCAAACCACTGTAACCATCATCAACCAGGCTGGATGGATGGATGCTATGAGCGTCCCCTTTGTAACGGGGCGGTGACATGTGCGCCACCAGGCTCGTCAGAAAATCGAAGAACGTTTCTTTTAGGGGCGAAGCTCCTTAGAGTGTGGGTCGTTCCCTCCTCTAGAGTAGTATGTATGTAGCAGTATGTATGTAGCCACCTCGCGCCGCCGGGAGGCTCGCGCTCGCCCTCGGCGCGTGCGTCCCGGCGCGCGAGCTCTCTCACTCTTCCATCTGCTGTCTTGTGTGTGAGAGAGAGAGAACAGAGAGAGCGAAATGCGCGCGTTGACTATGGATACGCTCTTTCTTCGATGGAACGAGCCGCCGCGGTGGTGTAGTGGTTACGGTACTCGGCTGCCACCCAAAAAAACGCGGGTTCGATCCCGGCCGCGGCGGTCGCATTTTCGATGGAGGCGAAAATGCCAGAGGCCCGTGTACTGTGCGTTGTCAGTGCACGTTAAAGAACCCCAGGTGTCTAAATTTCCGGAGCCCTCCACTACGGCCTTTCTCTCTTCTCTATCTCTTTCACTCCCTTTCCCCCCACCCCTACGGACGCTTAGCCGTGCTCCCTATATGGGCTGCAGAAATTAGCGTCCTTTCCTAACCGAACCACAATCAATCAATCAATCAATCTTCGATGAACGCGCTACCAGCTCGCAAAGAAGGAGAACGCGCCCTCACCGCTAGAGACAACGTTGACGCAGGCAGCGTCTTCTAACGAGTTTCTTGATTGAAAAATACCGACTGCTCGCGCTAGAGAACGGTTCACCGGCCACCCATATATATATATATAGGCACTGGATCTCGACTTGCAATGAAGTGCCGGTGGAGGTTTCACTATTTGCACTAGAACGGAAGATTTTGGAATAACTATGCGCATGCGCAGCTACTAGTTACTTTTTGGCTCTTAGAAAAACACTGAACGCTCAGAAATTTGCCGATATTGTGCGATATTGCCTCCTCTGCTGGGGCCCAGATTTAGCAGTGTCCATACAGGTTTAAGTTCCAGATATAGTAGTGTTCGAACTTAAGCTAAAGGTTTTTGCTCTTGTAAGTGGCGTGCTGACATTTTCAAGTATGTGAAAGGTAGATGTGTCTCATAAATATAACAAACGGGCTTTTGCTCGCCGCGAAAGCGGGCCCACGCTTACGGATTCTATCGCATCTGATACAAAAGAAAAAAAAAAGCAAAACAGCATCGATAAGGTTCGCGAGACGAAGCGCAAATGTTTATAAAGTTGGGTAAAATACCACTGCAAATAATGTGTAGCCATCCATCAACAAACACAACAACGAAACAGACTGCACGGCACCTCGTCATTGCAAACGACTTTAGTACATGCGACAGTCTGATGATCTCTAGCAGTAAAGCGTACACTACAGCCGCTGCCTTCGTCGCGTAATGAAAAAGTGTAGCAATGTCACTAGCGTCACTGAAGTTAAAAAACAGGAATAACCAAATCCACCGAAAGGTCTGAAGCAGCAGGCACAAAGACTAGACAAATCCATGTCATACCCGTCATTACCATGGCAGCTTCACGATTGCAGCGCCAGTTTTCCCTCTAGTATTTTAGTAGGAAACTCTATGGCTATCCCAGACCATATGGAGTAAGCTGGCTGTCTCAGAACAGAATTGTGTCATTCTTGTATCATTCGAACAATGTTTGCTTTGCCTGCCACCTTAGGATCCGTTATACCCTTTTATGGGATGTATTCTGTGGTGTATGAAGTTTTGCGATCGTTTTATTAATTTTTTACGCCGTACTGCTTTAATTGAACTGCAATCTGCAATGACTTCTTTTTTGCACAGGTCCCGATAAAATCTAGCGAATATACCACCTCCTTTTGGATACTATATACTTGTAACATCATGAATTCGAAAGTAAAAGAGCGCGTTAGTCATCTGCGTGAGAGGGACCGGTTATGCGCAGTTCTTTTCAAGTACAACACCGTCAAAAGTAGTGCTCGGTTTCTTGTATACGAGCAGGTTCCAGTCTCACATCATGTTCAAGCGGGTACTTATAACGGCAGGAGAAACAAAGCAAGGACGTTGGCGAACACCGATGTTAGCATCATGCGATCGCAATCCGCGCTCCACCCCCAGTATTTCTTTCCGAACTTTGAGTTGCTATCCAGCAACGCTGACGTCGTGATTCACTGCAGCGTCTGCTGACACCACCGTATGGCTGAGCTGTCACTCCAGGTTTGGAACGTGCGTATTACGGGCTCTCTTCTGAGTGTTTCTTTCCGCGCGGTTCCCACTTGCGCGTCAAACAGCCTTGATGAAGGTTTCGAATGGAAAAAGACGATGGTTTGCTGAGAAATGTCAAAGATTCGGCACATGCGAGTAACAGATGCGCGTCTAAACTTTTCATTTAGCCTTTCGGTCAAGGAGTGAAACGGCTGGAGGGCAGAGTTGGGCGGCGTTGGCGTAAAGAGGCTGCGGTATCTTTCTCTTGTCGCTGACAAGCGCACGACTCGACGAAGTAGTCTTGCGGATTTTGACTTTTCCGTTTGTGTGGTCTTGCGGAGCACTACACACGAAGGGCTCCTATTAGGATTTCTGCAATTACAGTTTTTTTTGCGTTCTTTGCAAAGAATTCAAGAATGCAACCTTATTTTGACGCATCAGCAAGCTACACGCGCCTGCGACGGGAGCAATTACCTTTCTTAAATGTTTTACGCCTGTAGTGCTTCGAAGGTACTGTCCGATTAATTTGAGACTTGCCGATATTTTCGTCAATCATATAAACAAAGTATGCAGCTCTATTGCATTTGTACATGATGCAAAATTAGGAAAATGGCTAAATGGGCCGAGCTTTGTGGCAGCGCTCCACCTCGCATCACAGTATTAAGCAGTAGCACCCGTCGTTGGCACATTGTGTGAAGTCAGAGTTATTTATTTTTATGAGCACTAAGACGGAAATACGGGCTAGTTGGTTTGGATTCATATTGTAGAAGCGCACACTGAACGACGA
This sequence comes from Hyalomma asiaticum, assembly GCA_013339685.2. NCBI lineage: Eukaryota > Metazoa > Arthropoda > Arachnida > Ixodida > Ixodidae > Hyalomma > Hyalomma asiaticum. The sequence continues at coordinate 62,479,123 of CM023487.1, read as the reverse complement.
TGCAAACCTCGTCCTGTGTTTTCTGTGTTTGTGACGTCGTTCAGTGTGCGCTTCTACAATATGAAATTTATAAGGAAGCATGTTTTTTTGGTCTTTTGATGTATGATTGCATTTTCGCAAGAAATTTGCATAAACTTGTGTTTCGGCACCACCGAACTGTCAATTCGCTATGAGTGACCGAAATGGCTTACCTTTAACATGGGCTATGAATACGAACAAGTGCGCCCCGCCACGGTGGTGTAGTGAATTAATATGACACTGGGCTGCTGATCCGAAGGTTGCAGGATCGAAACCCTGCCGCGGTGGCCGTCTTTCCGTGGAGGCGAGGTATTGAGGCCTATGTACACTTTGCGAGATTAGTGTACGTTAAGGAACCCCGGGTGGTCGAAATTTCCGAAGCTCTCAACCACGGCGTCTCTCACACTGACGTAGATTTGATAGTTAAAACGGCGGAAATCAATCAGCATCAAAAATGCAGCGATGTGTTGGACCGTAATTGTTGATAATACCATTGGGCATGGTGTGCGAATTTTTCAAGACAATTAATTTGAAAGGACCCAGTATCAAAACCTATCAGCGAATTCACTTATCTTTAAGTGCGTACAGCGCACGTGGCATGTTAAGGAAGGCCTTCCGGGTTACCTGCTGTGCAGCCTCTTGAGATTTGCAGCGCGAATATCTTAAGAGCTGGAAAGCGACTTATTCCTTTACTCTAAAGCACACTTCAGTGCACACAACTCATCTGCGCGCAAAGAAAGGCGATATAAATGCTGCAGACAGTTGCACGTGGGGAAAAACATCGCAACAGCGAAGCTGTCGTATTATCGTTACTCATGACGCAACCGGCAATTGTGTTAAGTCACTGACTTCATGGCGTATCACTTACATTCGTGGTGCCATCTTTCATCGTTACGTACGGACCGTACGTTTCTTTCTTTCTTTGCCTTGCCAGCTATCGGAGTGCATGCGGAACAGTAACTTCCCTCTAAACCTTGTCGACATTTAATCGCCTTCCCGTAATCATTGTCATGAAGCGGTGGACTGAGGGCACAATTTGGTCGTGCGCAAGAGTGGGTCCGCTTTTTTTTCTCATGCATTAAAAAGACACCAACTGACGCACGGCGAAGCACCTACAGTAAAAAATTCCTCTGGCAAAGAGAGAGATCTAGTTTAATTCGATTTGTCGCTGCTACGCAGCCAACGGGTCCATTTGTGTGCCTGTTTTATTATGCACGTATCTCGGAAACGCGCGTGCATGTTGAACGTTTTTATTCAGTTTTGCTGACAGCGCGTTATATATTCGGCTTATGCCTCATATCACGTCAGGAAGAATTATTTTCGGTCATTTCTTTCGGAAGTTTGGCGTTACTTGGAAGCCATGCTAACATCTTCGATAAGGAGGAAGGTCGTGTTGGATTGGTTGATTCCTGGCATTTCCCTTCTTTAGATCCTTCTTATTCGTGTTTTTAGTCGTATCTGTTCGCACTCCGGTGATATTGCCGGCGAACTCCCGGATGCGCTCCGTGACCTGCGAGGGGCACTCCCTGGTCAACCAGTGGCCAGCGTCGGAGTAGTACACAACCGCTGACTGATTCAGCCACTCCTGGTTGTACTCGGCCACTTTAGTCGTTATGTATTCATCTTGTTCGGCCCACAGAATTAAAGTGGAAACGTTGATCTTTCGGTAAGGTAGCTGCTCAGTTGATACTGTCGTTGTTGAAGGCGCGGTAGTAGTTTATAGCGCCAGTGAGAGCACCTTGAAGAAAAATGTCCAAAAGAAACGACAAGAGTAGGCGACATAAGAACATCTACGTTATAGTACAACAGATATGAAAGGTTATCTTTTGCAATCTAATGGATTTCTGTTTTCCTAAGTGCAGTGCATGTGCATCGCGCAAACCGGAAGAATTGCGGGAACGTGGACAAAACTAAACATGATGAAAAGTACGCTCACTGGGCTGCGCGCTTGGCACGTTGTGATGGCGAGCCAAGGTGTCCTCACTCGTGGATATTTGGCAAAAGCTCGAGAAAAAATAAAAGTACGCGTAGCTTTAGCTGCATATCTCGTTCGTCTAGAAGCGCACCATGACAACTTTTATTCGCGGGGAAAGTATTCGCCTTTTCTTTCTTTACTTTCAGACCGTGACGACCATGATATGGATTATATACAGTGCCAACATACTTGTGTAGTTCATGCTAATTCTACATGGACACGCACGGTGAATGAGCTGGAAGTGAGCGCTGTGTGTGGGGCTGTAACCGGTGTTCGTGCGCGTCCGTCGTTAATATTGCGTTTTAATGCGATAGTGTTAAAGAGCTCATTTCGCAGGAATTTCGGTGTCGGTGTAGTTGTTTTAGGTTTAAAGCTAAAATCAGCGTTGTCCGTGAGCGAAAATTTCAGGTACATGCAAATAAAGAAATAAGAAAAGAAAACCTTCGGCGACCGGGGAATCGAAGATCCGACCCCATGCTCCTGAGCGCTACGCGCTCGGCCACCCCGCATATATCTTTTTCCTTCCTTTAATACACGGTTTAGGTGCATAACACAATACACTCGCAATAACACTACATAATGTGCAATGTACAAGCAATGAATACATAATCAACCGGCATCGGGCTATATTCATCACTTTAAAACTCGTACAATGTAACCACAGGCTCTACTTTTGAGAGCCACTCGGGTGTTTCCGGTGCTGCTTCATGCATTTCTATGAGCAGTTGAACACTTTCTCTGAAATATTCTCGTGCAGGTCGTGCACCTTGGCCGTGGAGAGTGCGTCAACGCGGTATCCCGCCATTCTCGCTCGCCATATAGTGTCGAGGCCCAAAGCATTAGTGGAAGCCAAAAGCATTGCTGCATCAGAAGGCAGTACCTAATGTCATACGAGCCGAGGATATATGCGGGGGGCGGAGGGAGAGGGGGGCACCCCACGTAACTCCTGGCTTCTTAATTTTAAGTGAGTGCAGCGCTACACGAAACACGGACAAAGAAAAAGACGCGCTGGTGCGTCTGCTTCGTTGCAGACGCACCTGCGCGCTGCACCCATTTCAAGATAAACCATTACCAACTAGCTCAAGTCTCAATTATAATTGTGCCATCTTCATCGGCAAGGTCTGACGGCGCAACTTTCTCAAGTGGCGCAAAACGACGAGGGAGGCCATGCTGTAACGCAAGCAACTCGCTCTTTCTGGCAAGTGGTGTCGTGACAGTTACGTGTCTAGGCGACTGAACAGCATGACAAGTGGAAGGGAGCGCGATGAGAATGGCACCATGCACCGATATCGCGTTCAACTCTTAAGGGCAAGCTTAAAGGGCAACTTCGGCGATTTTTCAGTGTTGACAGATATCAATGAAATTTTCAATATGTATTCTCCCCGGTACTGTAATAATAAAATTGCAAGGCAGTTGCGAGTTGCAAGTCATTTAGTTGTCCTGGAAATGAAATTAAAATTTTTTGGCTGATTCCTCAGCGGGCCACCTTGTGTTTTTACGTCATCATCTTCAAGGCTGCCTAGCCAGCTTGCGGGACTTCAAAAGCAAAACGGTGATACTTCAAGACACAAATCGTCGCTGTAAAGTTCAGAAAAGCTGGCATATCTCAACAGATCGTCGGACAACTTCGCCACAGTTATTGTTCTGGCACCAGCTACATATTTCTGATGGCGTGGACGCTGTGACGTCGTCGCATACGCGGCACATGGCTTCTACCCGTTTCGGTTACGGTTTGAACACGCCTTTCCGTCGGTCATTCAAATTAATGGTGCGTTCTGAGCAAACTGAACTACCCTCGCTGCTACAGAACTATCAGTACCTTTCGAAAACATCGATATCAGAACATGGTGAAAAAAACCGCGGAGTTGTCCTTTAAGGAACCCACAATTTTTTTCGCGATGTTTATTTCCGTAAAACGTATTGTCATCCTGCTTGAGGAGTTCTTCTAAAGAAAACTGCTAATTGCATTAAGCTTTGCGGCAGAAAAAGGAAATAGGGAGGAGCGAGGGGCATGCATGTCGCGACTTCTTCTCACTGTGAGCGCCATAGGATCAGCAGCATGCCGGTTCTTCCGGTTGCCTACCACCGCCACCTATCCCTGAGGAGAGGTTGCCTACTAGGTTTGGCACCTCTCCTCTGGCAACCTCATTCCATGGAGATGTTGCCAGAGGAGAGGTACCAGAAGGCAACCCCTCAGTGAGGCTTCTCCTTCAGGCTTCTTCCAGAAGGCAACTCAGCAGGAAGAGTTTGCATTCTGGAAGCAGTGGGAGGTCTTGCATCTGGGAAAGTGGACGAAAGAAAGGAACAAGTACACGCGGAAGAGATGGCATGTCTTCTTTCTTGTTTTTGCCCACGTTTCCCTGATGCTATATTTCTCATTCTCTGCTTCTGGCGTTGAGGGAGAGTGAAGAAAGGAAATGTACAGATGACGCTAGGGAAAGCAATTCCGGCCGTAAGGTAGAGAAGTCCACTTGTCATAGCGTAGACTTTAGCGACTTTCGCTGTGATTCGCAGTCTGGAATGATTTCTTTTTCTGAACTCAGGCCTCTGACTCCTGCCGAATTTCTTTTCTTGTTGAAATTTTAACTTTGCATTCTCTGTGGAAGTCTGAAATGCCTATGAGTATTTTGGAGACCTATAAACGAAACTTAGGCTTTATGTAGATTGTTCTAGACTGTTTCGTAAAAAAATAGAGAAGACCAACATCATCAATGAAATATACAGGAGCTGTTTCAATCAATAGCGTGCTTTTTTTATTCGCGGGCTTAAGTTTTTGATGTCAACGCATTTCTCAGCATTACCTTGCAGGCAAAGGCGGAAAGTTAACAGGGCAGTAAACCGAGTAAAATCTCCTGCGACAGGATCCACGTAACTTTCGGTTTGTGATTCCTGCTCTCCGCTGTTGCCCCGCCACGGTGGTCTAGTGGCTAAGGTACTCGGCTGCTGATCCGAGGGTCGCGGGATCGAATCCCGGCCGCGGCGGCTGCATTTCGATGGAGGCGAAATGTTGAGGCCCGTGTGCTGTGCGATGTCAGTGCACGTTAAGAACCCCAGGTGGTCGAAATTTCCGGAGCCCTCCACTACGGCGTCTCTCATATCAGAACTGGTTTTGGGACGTAAAACCCCACAAAACAACAACAGCTCTCCGCTGTCGGGCAATGCCACTGATAAATTCAGGATAAGAATCGGCCATCATATTCTCTTGGGAACACTTTACCAACCAGGTCATAATTGCAGAATCTTCCATGCATGGTCAATATTCGCAGACTCCAAGGCAGCTCTTCAGTGTATTATATCGTCCTTTCGTAATGGACCTCACGAGCATTTAGTCGCTAACATGATAATTCTTCTTTATCACCCAGTCGGCAAAGGGCACAACATCACGTACCAGTGGATACCGGGCCACTGTTGGACCAACGGGAATGATCTTGCTGATAAATTCGCCTTATCAGCCCACGATGATAACCATTGTAGAGCACTTCCATTCCCCAGGACCGGCATATCTCAAGGCTTCAATCCCTAGCACGTCAAGTTACACATGCACAGTGGAATTCGTCAGAATTTACCAATGCTCGTCGCCATATTTTGCACCCACACCTTCAGTTCAGCCTTCCGTCAGGAATTCCTCGAGCTGAGGAGACACTTCTTTCTCGCCTGTGGCTTGGCGTTGCCTTCACCAATGCCTGCTCATTTCGTATTGCAATGCCAAACGACTCTGCTTGTGAGAACTGCCGCTGCAACGAAACACATTTCATCTGTGTGATTTTCCCCGTTTCATTGGCCCCAGGAGAAAACTTGCCGCTGCTCTACACAGACCACACATGCGCCCTTTGTCCGAGCGACGAGTCTTGGGACACTGGCCGGAACTATCGTCAGCACGGAAAGCGCTGAACGCGTTGTTGCGATTTCTAACGACGAGCGGTCTAAGAGGCAGACTTTGAAGGACAACTCCGGCGATTTCTCAGTGGCCACTGATCTCAATGAAATTTTCAGTATATATTCTCCTCGGTACTGTAATAATAGATGCCCAGCCAGGCGGTTGTAAGTCCTTTAGTTTCCCTGAAAATGAATTTTAAGATCTTTTAGCAGATTCCCACGCGGGCCACCCTGTGTTTTTTACGTCACCGCCGTCAACACTGCCTACCCGAGCCAGCGGGCCGTCTCAAGGAAAAAGGCCGTACTTCAGCGCTTAATTCTACACGTCGCTGTCAAGTTCAGAAAAGCTGGCATAACTCATTACATTGTCGAATCTCCTCGCCAGTGTCATTTTTCTGGCATCAGCTCCATAGGCTGGGGTGCTTGTGGCCCTACCCCGACACAATCGCCGGACCTATTGAGAATTAAAGTTTTCTCTCTCTCTTCTTTCTCTCTCTTTCTCTCAGCTCCATATTTCTAATTGCGGCGAGGCTGTGACGTCATCGCATACGCTGCACGACGCGCCTACCCGTTTCTGTTTCGGTTTGAACGCGCCTTTTGGTCGCTTATTTAACTTATTGGTGCGTTTCTGAGGAATTCAAACACCCTGGCTGCTGTAGAATCATCACTACCATTGGAAACCATTGATATCAGAACATGAAAAAAGCGCCGGAGTTGACCTTTAAAGGACAACTCCGGTGGTTTTTTTCACCGTTTTCTGATATGAGTGTTTTTCAATGGTGTTTATAGTCCTATAACAGGCAGGGTGGCTGATTCTGTTCAGAAACAACCAATAATCTTAAATAACCGAATGAACAATGCGTTTAAACCGAAACAGCTAGGTGCTTCTGCAGCGTATGCGGTGACGTCACAAGTGTCCCCGCCATCAGAAATGTGCAGCTGGTTGGTGCCAGAAAAATCAAAGCGGAGGTGTCATCCGACGATATATTGAGTTATATGCCAGCTTTGAACTTTACAGCACCGATTTATTAAATTGAGTATCACCGTATTGCTCTTGACAGCCCGCCTGCTCGGGTAGGCAGCGTAGACACTAATGACGTCAAAAACACAGGGTGGCCCGTATGAGAATCCGCTAAAAAGATTTAAAATTCGTTGTTAGGAAAACTAAATGACTTGCAACTGCCTGGCTTGGCATATGAAATTACAGTGACGATGACACCATATACAAAAAATTTCATTGAGATTCGTAGACACTGACGAATCGCCGGAGTTGCCCTTTAAGCAGTGTCGCGTTTTTTGTTTTTTTTTTTTCACTGTATTTTTCCTTTTTCTTCTGCCTCTCCTTTTTATTATATTTCATTCCCCTCACCCCTTTCCCCCTGCAGAGGGTAGCCAGCCGGTCCCAGCACTGGCTAACCTCCCTGTCTTTCCTCCTTTTCTACCTCCTCCGCCTCCTTACCAGCCCTCTATACTTACCAGTAAGGTTTCTCAATATATCTATCATCCTCTTTAACACTATGCGTTTTGTTCTACTATACAGTGCCCGTTATATATTGTAGGGATCGCCGCCAGAGGGCCGTTGGAAAGAGATTCCAGGAGACGACGATGATGTGACAGAGCGGTGCGTGGCGCGCGCTGGTGCTAGCCTGGGCCGGAGCAAGTGGCATAAAAAGGGTCTTTTTTTTTCGAAAAATTATTGCGAGAGATTTCTATTGCCATCCTAAAGAAACATCATGAACATCTCTATAGAAATTTGTCTTTACAGTCTCAAAAAGAACTCGGTAGAAATTCTCTATTGAAATGTTCCTGTACGATCTTAAAAAAACTCGATAGGCATGCTCTATAGGAAAACATCTATAAAGTTTCTATAAGAATGCGGTGGCCAAATCACTTTTGGAACTCCATAGAAAAAATCTATAGGGCGTCAAAATAAAAACCATAAGATTCTATCGAGCAAGTTCAAAAGGCTTTCTAAAAAAACACATTAAAAATTTTCGTAAGGGTGAGGGCTACGTCAAGGAGAGGGACGACCCACGAAAGACGACGAGGCTGCCCGAGCTATTGGCTTTATTTGGGGCTTTGCGGTGCTGTTTCCTGACGTGGGTGTGCATGGAATGAGGGGCACAAGGAAGGCACCCGTGCACAGGGCGCCGGAAGAATTCCGGCGGTGTTTCAGAAGAGGAACGGGCGGTGGTGGTGAGGAAGAATAGGAAGGCGATGATCGAGGAAGGAACGAGTGTGACGTGGCTGAGAACGCGACCATTTGGACGTACGAGAATGATAAGTGGGGCGAAGATGGTGATGCCGTTGCATGCGCACCATGTGATGGCTTCTGGCGACAGCCCACCCTCCCTTGGGCCGCGCAAGTGAGGCAGTTGGCAGGTCTTACTGCGGTTGCTTGCCTGCGACTTGGCGGCTGCACCCACCGGCGAACTGCTGGTGCACTCTTCAGAGCGAGGTTGGCGGTGGGGTTGCCGGTGGCGCGCCTGATCCCGGATTCGGTTTAGGACCCGCGGATCCTGCAAAACCTTGAAAGATTGAGGACCGCCGTGTTCTGCAAGACCTTATGCCCGGAGCTGCGCGACCTGCTCTCCTTCGCTATACCACGTTCCGTGCACCAGATTCCCAGGTTTCTCCGCCGGCAGGGGCGCACGTCGTCTCATCGTCGCAGACCACCGCGGGCCGATGCCACCGCCTCCGCAGAGGGAGGGGCAGTGTAGGGATCGCCGCCAGAGGGCCGTTGGAAAGAGATTCCAGGAGACGACGATGATGTGACAGAGCGGTGCGTGGCGCGCGCTGGTGCTAGCCTGGGCCGGAGCTCGGCTGGACGCCGGCGGACGTGGCTGGGCGCGACGGCCCTGAACTGGCTAGCTGGCCGGGACTGGGCCTGCGGCCCGAGACGCGGCCATCATCTCCCACAATATATAAGTCTACGAAGGCTCAGACAAAAACATACCATGCTGCGAAAACATGTATTTGTGGGCGTACTTCTCTCTTCTGTGAACACTCTGTGCATCTTATTAAAGTATTCAAGGTCCCTCATTATCAAGTACTGCTCGGGAATAACCGGATGGCGAAATGGAAGCTGGTACCTGCAAGAAAGATCGGATATATATGTAAGTATCTCACACAGCGTAGCCTACGCCTCCAAAACCACTGCTTCAGGGCAGCTAGTGTTGCAGAGCTGCTAAGTTGCAGTATTGGAGCAGTATTGGGATATATAATATATATATATATATATATATATATATATATTATATATATATATAATATATATATATTGTTACAGGAACGACGAGTGACTAGGCACTGCGATTAGCAGCTATATACAGGCTATATATGTACAGCAGTCGTTGCAAAGCAAACCGTTCCCGCTCAGAGTCCGAGCCAAGTGCGAGCTTCCTCTTCTTCTCTTCGTCGATGGTGGCTACGCGCATCGGCCGAGCTCCTCAAATCGGTATGCGTGTAGCAATATGAAAGAAGTGTGCGTTTATAGAGAGCACCGCACTCACATTACTAACCGCGGCTTCCATTATAGCTAGGTACAAGGCCACGACGTCCGGCTCGTTTCGCGACAGCATGTGAACTCAATTGATTACGAAATAAATAAAGCAGAGGAAGCTTAGTCCAGTGCGCAAAGAGTACTAGAAAGAAACTCGTACGTTAACGTAAAAATATGGCGTTTCAAGCATTATAGGCAGAGCAAGTGTGTTTTATTATATTATATCAACTATTTCTAGCAATAAGCGGAGTGAGTCGCTCACGTCGTGCTCAAAAATGTGATGGGTCAATTATAGTGCGCCAGAATCGAGAGTGGCGCTTGTGTCAGTGCAGGAGGCACTCTGCAATGCTTGGATATTGGTGCTAATCCGTAATGTTTTTTGCCTGGTGCGACACACAAGTTCTTAATCAACGGAGAAAAAGGGGTGCACTCCACCAGGGTTGTGGGATACCAGATCCGACACGCACCATACTACGGAGACACGTGTGCTTATTTAATCACGCTGCATATGCTGGAGTTCCTCGGTAGTATTTATGCTGTCTAGTTTCAGGTCAGCGTAATCAATGATCGAAAATGTTAGCGCGCAATGGACGTCCTTTAGGTGGGTTGTCTGCGCATGAGCGGCGTCTCTGACGTAACGTGCGTCATGTTTTTCGAACGCCATCGCTAGTAAAACCCCTGTACCTCCGGTAAAGTGCCACCATCCACTCTCGATTTTGCCGCCTCCTTGTCTACGCCTGTCGTTTTTTCTTGGTGGCGTCGCCTCACAAGCGCCCTGCGATGCTTTCAGTTTAGCTTTCAGGCCAAACGCGAACCACCGACAGGCGAGAGAGTTGGCGTTTTCAGCATGGCACTAAGGGGCGGAGAAACCAAAATACAAAGGAGCGAAATCGCGCGCTATGACGTGACACCAGTCGTCCAATCCGATATGCAGGACCGGAGAAAGCGGCGTGGTCCAAAACATTGTGGTACTTTTCCGAAGGTACGGGGACCTTTAGCGCAGGACGAGCAGTGTGACAGCTGGCGTCCCCTGGTTGCAAATCTTACCAAGACAGGTGTGAGAAGCCAGCCCCTGAGATCGCATGCAGGTGTGCCACGGAGGATTGCGGAGACCTCCGACCCTCAGTTTTGTTTGTGCGGTCCCCCATTGGCGGCGCTTTCCTTTATGAAAAAAATTCTCATATAACTCGCTAGAGAATATCGGAATAGGAAAGTCGCACGTTGCTTATTTTACCAGAATAGGCAATTGCTGTTACCGCAGTGAGTAGTCCCTATACGAATTCGATAGCCACACATTCACGGATGCTGGGCCGGGGTGTGCTGAATTACATATACCTCGCGCATTTTTCAGCTCGCTGTGCGTCTTGCTTGTCGGCCGCGTTTGTTATGATTAGGTATTTGTCAACTGACAGGCAATGCTTAGAGATTTTTATGTACGCTGCCGGCTTCTGTGGCTTTGCATCGGTCTTACGGCGGCCTGTATACTGCTGGCCAGGTAGATGCACGGGCCAGAGAACAACCACGACGACGACACGCTGCCTTCCGCGTCGAGCAGGACACGTTTAAGTGCTTGGTTCCGTACGATCTTTCAAGTTATGTTTTAATTTTGGGTATGCTTGGTCATGGACATTTTCGAAATAAAGTCGGTATTACGCCAGCTTCTCCGAAGAGCTGTCGTTGAATTACTGCGAGTCAGTCCTCGCTCTCGTCTATGCATGTAAAATTTTTATGTACAATTTTCTCCCTTCCTCCTCTTTGGCTGTCTATATCTACCAGCGGTCTGATCTTCGTCCTCCTTTGGCTTAGACGTCTGAGTAACGGCACTTAAATGTGGTGATGTTGAACGCTTCTTCATCTCTGGCGCCTCGGTTGAGCACAGTGCTCTTGCTTGGAGCTTTGGGTGCCAGTAAGTGCGGCGGTCAATAATAAACAGCTCCATGATATATGTGGCGCTTGAAAAGTTGTTTATTCTTCACCAGAGATATGATCAACCGTCCGGGTTGGGCATGGACCTCAAGCACGAGCGGTTTTATCGACCCAGCTCTGGAGAGGACTACGCACTATAGAGCTCCTCTTCATCAATACGCAGTATACATAAAAGCCATCTGCCTGTCAGGGAATCTAGCAGCGGGGAAGTGGGCTACGCACAGAATTTCGTGAATCACCTTTCTCATCCACGATATGAAGTCCAACAGCAGTAGTTGTATTGCGCGGCAGTGAACTCCCCTATTTTGAAGAAGAATAACCAAGCGATTTGTTGTTTGGTGGGCAATGTGGTTTAGGCTTTTCGTTTGACTATCAAGAGGCGGTGTACTGATTCATGACGAGTCCTGAGAAAGTGGTTTCGGGCAAAGACGCACTTGTACTTAGCGTCATGTGGAAGAAATATGTTGCCTGAGGAACGAGCAACGCAGCTTCTACCTAACATATGTGGAGGAAATGTGTTGCCTGCGGAAAGTGTTAGAGCACTTCGGTGCATATTGTGTCAAAGATTTCGCGAAATATCTCTCCTTTGAGGCGAGCCCTTCCATGTTCGAACTATGTCGGGTTCATTGTTTCTGTGCTTCCATTTAAGCAGTCTTTTGAACCAACTAGGAGACAATACTGAAAATGAAGAAGCGCCACGTTACTTCTGTGCGTGACGTTTTCTCAGGCCTGTGAACTTCTTCCTCGCATTTCTTCAATTTGGAGAGTGAGTTGAAGTGAACCGGATAATGTTAAGGTAGTTGGACTGCTTCCGTATTCAAAAGGTGCTGTTGACAGCAAACCAAATAAATTTGTTTTGTTTCATCTCGTGATGACTATAATTAATAGGGATAAATGAATTGAAAAAAATTAAATTTCCACCTGATATTCCGAAGAATAGATATTCAATACTGCGAGCTGAAGGCAAACGTGTCAGAACGCGTTGAAGCTAGGAAAAAGATGACGGGTGACGCCTCTGCAATACACGCAGCTCTGTTTGCACAGGATAAGTACTACATTCTACGCATTGCCTTTTCTCCGTTTCCTGACTAGCAGTATGCAGTCTAGCGAGCAGCAGCGGGTTCTTTACTATGCATGTTACAGGATTCGTGCAAGCCTGAACCTGTCGTAACTACTGCACACACGAAAAATAAAATGTCGAAGGGTTATTAAGAGTAAAGAAACACAGAATTCACCATGACATCCTCATTTGTGTCAGGCTTCGGAAGAGCTGCTTAGCGAAGGCCTTCGGGTGCATGCCGTTGATGATCACCATGCCGTCGATCAGCTTTTCGTACATTGTCGCAAAGCAGAAGCTGATCATGCCGCCCCAGTCGTGACCGACCAGAATAACTTTCCTCGTGTGATTCTCGTCTGCAAGGAGTAGAGCAATTGTTTAAAGCTACGCAGTTTACACATTCGTATTCAACGGCAACTGAATTGTAGCACGGAACGGGTCATGCTACATAGGAAAAATAGATCATTCATAGAAGCGTATAGAAATTGACAATTCGTTTTCACCCGCTGTGGTACCTTGGCGTTAAGGAGATGGCTTGCTAAGCTCGAGTTAGCGGGATCGAAGGCCGGCCACGCCAGCCGTATTTCTATGGGGGCGAGATGCTGAAAACACCCGTGTACTATGGATTTAGGTGCACGTTAAGACCAAACGGCGGTCAAGATTACTCCGGAGCGTTCGATTAAAAGGCATGCCTCATAATATTGTTGTAATTCTGCGCTAGAACTCCCTGCATTGCTATGATAATGTGTTGACACGGAGTACATTCAACCGGGCGCTTCCGGCACTTGAAAAATCAATCACTGGCACTTACTTTTCTGTAGGGTTAATTTGAATGAATCAAATATCGTAGGAAATAGTTCTGCGCGTGTACTATACCAGAAAAGAAGAATATACTGCTAAAATATCGTCGTTTGTACTATATTGCCGTTCCCTTCAGTCCCCAGTTGCCGCGCTTGACTTTCTCTATCCCCATTCCCTTACCCCCAGTGCAGGGTAGCAAACCGGACGCGCGTATGGTTAACCTCCCTGCCTTTCTTTTTGTTTTTCCCCTCTCTCTCTCTACCCCTACCAAGAGACTCGGCTTTCTGTTGGTTTCAAGAAAGCACTAGCTCTGTGCATTCACTTGGAGGGAGCTGTGATTGGCTGGGATGCGCATTGAAAGCACCTTTGTTTTATTTATGAGTGATCCTTAACTGCCAAACCTATGACTTACTTCACGGTACTTTAAGTCCTCACGGAGCTTTGTGAATGCTCCCCAAAACTTTCAGGTAAAAAATAGCCGCTCGCGCTCACGAGTTACTGAGAATTTGCCAGTCGTCTTGGATATACGGTGTCCCAGCGCTCTACGCAAATCGGCGCCCCTCGTGCATGCTTGCAATCAACTTATTCTTCATCGCATGTTTTAAACTAATTACTTTAATTATACATCCGTTCATTCGCCATGTGCCAAGTAAAAATGGCCTCATATCTGTTTTGTTCGCTGCAAATGTCGTCGAAATGCGATACACTTCTGCAGCCCTTAATACAAAGCACCCTCTCTGCTCCCCCACCCCCTCCCAACCCTGATGCTTTTGCCATCCCATCTCATTCCTCCCATAATAGATGCAGTGGAAGTTTAAATTTGCGTGAACTGTGGGAACCTTTTATGACTGTTCTTCGAGTTTAGGTAGCTCAAGAAAGACTTTAGCGTTTAAAGGTTGTAGCGGCCCTCATACGACCCCGGAATCAAACCTTCACTTCATGTTGAAATGTACCTGCTTCTTTTTACCGTGAAGACGCAAGAGCCTGCAAAACACGCGAAATCTGAAATGGGCGCCTACTTCGCACCGTACTCGAGCGCACTTAAACAAGCTTTGATTGACACTCGGGTGACCTGTTTCATCGGGGCATTGTACCGCCATGGAAGGCGGCTCGATACGTTGAGCAACCCAACCTGGAGTCAGATAAGAATCCGCTAGCCACGGGGCTAGCGTTTGACCATGGGGCCGCATTTGTCACTGCGTCAGCGACGAGTTTGCTGGTTGCGGCCATCAGAATTTGTGACGCTTCGTCAAAAGCATAAACGCGATCAATACCGAGCACCTAGAACTTTACTAATAACAGTACACCTCCAGTTCTTAGTTTAAAGTTAGTGATGACATTGTACCGTGTTCGTTTATATGGGTTTGTAGCTTGCAAAGTATTTGCTTCTCGACATTGAGTTTGTTCGCGAAAACATCAGTTACCGTAGTGGGAGTACACGCCCACTACGCCAACTAAAACAACTGGCGGCAGTTGATTCAAAAGTCCTCTCGATGTAGTACATGGCCTGCCTCTGGCCCGACAAAATTGTTTGAGTGGTCCCGGGCCGCCTGAGGGGCACTGGCGCACGAAAAAAAAATGTGACTGATCCCTCCGTCAACGGAATCGGCATAACACGAAAGTGAAATGTGCTTTCGCATAAGCAGTTGATTGACTGATTTGTGGGGTTTAACGTCCCAAAACCAGTTCTGATTATGAGACGCCGTAGTGGAGGTCTCGGGAAATTTCCACCACCTGGGGTTCTTTAACGTGCACTGACATCGCACAGCACCGGGCCTCAGCATTTCGCCTCCATCGAAATGCAGCCGGGATTCGATCCGCGATCCGGGATTCGATCCCGCGACCTTCGGATCAGCAGCCGAGTGCCATAACCACTAGACCGCCGTGGCGTGGCAGGTCATGCCCTCAGTTCGACGACGAAAAAGCAGCATTGGTCCGCAATCTTAAAGGGGTCGTGAAACGTTTTCTGAACATTTTGTACTAAGTGCGTATTCGGGATACCGATCCTCCAATCAACAATATGCATTGTTCCGTTGCATCGTGTGGGTTGATTTAGAGAGATAAAAAACGCGGTTTCGGTTTCACCGTGTGCGTACCCGTCGGCTCTGCAGTTGATGTCACGTTAGTAGCCACCAGACCTCCGAGATTGGAGCACACGGGCCTCGACATTCCGCCTCCATCGAAATGCAGCCGCCGCGGCCGGATTCCATCCCGCGCCCTTCGGATCAGCAGCCGAGTGCCATAACCACTAGACCACCGTGGCGGGGCGCATAAGCAGTTGGATGCTTATATTTACATAGAGGTGAACTTTCCATTGCAATCGGTGTTTCTCTGGTACGGCACTGTTTGGCGTGGATAGACCTACGTTCACGCACCTCCTCCATAACTTAAAGGACGAACACCTTGTGCTACCTCAAGTAGTTTACGTAATAACTCGAAACAATCGATCGTAAATGCCGCGCGACAAACGTATCGATCATATTTACTTGTGCCACATTGACCCGTCAGCATCGTTACCGTGCTTGGGCGCCTAACGCAGCAGTGTTCTTGTTCCAATGACGCTCGAAGAGTGGTCGCCAGGGAAACGCTACCCACGACGAAAGGTGACTGGTGCTCTACTACTGCGCTGTCGGCGCATATACGCTCCAAGCTGTACGAACACGGCTCTGTTGTTTCTTTACGCGCTTTTTTCCGATGCGCGCAGCTCCGCACGCGTGCATCGAGGTGGACTTTGCAACGCACCTGGAATGGTGCCGTCATCCAGGAGTAGCAAAGGCGTAGGAATTCACTTTGCCTCTCCTGTTTGGTGGCACCGTTCGAGACAATATGCTGGACGCGCGCGCGCTGAACCACACGAGAGCGTCGAAGAACGAACTATACGCATGTTCGTACAGCTCCGAGCATGTGCGGTGTTAGTGCTGTTCTTTTTGAAGGAGCTGGCTTGCTGAGCTCGAGTTTTGGGATTGGACGCCGGCCACGCCAGTCGTATTTCTATGGGAGCGAGATGCCGAAAAGCGCCGTTGATCGATTTCTGGGGTTTTACTTCCTAATTCAACAATAATAATATGAGAGAAGCCGTAGTAGGGGCACCCAAAATTTCCACCATCTGGGGTGTTTATTGCGCACTTACATCACAGAGTAGACGGACCTCGTTATTTCGCCCCTGTCGAAATCCAGCTGCCGCAGTGTGCTTAATGGTAACTCAAGTAATTGAATAGCACTGACTAGTTAATTTATATTTAAACTTATTTATGGCCGAAAATTTTCTATGGAAAACTTGAAGAGCATGTTTAGGAGCCTCCAGATGATATATTTTCAGGGTTATAAATGCAGCAGTTTTATTTTTTTCTCGCCTTTTAAGAAAGTGATCGAAATTCTGAAGGACTACCACATGAATACGCGCTAGCCCGTCGTAACTTTAGAGCCCTCAGACATCCTTCGAACGAACGACCGATGATGCACAATACTAACGCGTTTGCATTCTCGCAAAGTGAATGTGAATACTTATAAAGCTTGGCTTAACGGGAATACCCTGCAGACACATACGCAGGCGGTGAACACAGTGGAAAATATCAGTAGGTTCAGTACATGCTTCAAATTTTTCTCTAAGATTATGAGAAATTTCAACGCGCATCTTGAACTTTGGCACAACGATTTGACGAATGTACGTCAATGTAGAAATAGTTCCTGATCAACCTCGCCT